>JAIFAC010000067.1:141204-158704 GCA_026545765.1 Plantago major
AAAAGAATAAACTGAATAAAGAAAAGAAATTGCATTTTATTTGAAATAAAATTAATAATCCAATAATATTCAACCTCTATTAGCACTACATATCTAATCTACATATTGTATAGATAGATACAATAAAAATCTAAATGGAAGAAAAATCGTTGCATGATAGATGGATTTCATCAATCTAAGTGGAATAAGTAAAGTAGATTTCTTTCGGTTAGTGGAGTTCTAATGAAAACCGCACAATTGAAGGAAATGTCCTGATTTTTATTTATCGTATCAAGTTTTTTCGTTCTAGACCGTCAGATTCGATGGAAGCAATGATAAATAGATACGAATAGAAAAGGGGTCAAAAAACAAGTATAGAAAAACTATAGAAAATTCTATACAAGTTGGTACCCCTTGGTATTACTTTAATTTAATTTTGTTTGATTGACGGAAGTTCCTTAAAACTTCCGCTTTCTTTAAAAGATTATGAACAGTTACTGTGGGTTGAGCCCCTATTTTGAGGAAATATAGAATAGCAGGAACATTTAAATAAGTTTGGTTCTTTATTGGATCATAAAACCCCAGTGTTCTAAGGTCTTTTCCTTCTCTGCGAGATCGAACATCAATTGCAACAATTGATAGACGGCTCATTGGGATAGATATAGATGAACAGGACCCCCTAGAATCAGTATAAGAAGTTTTCTTCGTACGGCTCGAGAAAAATGATTGAATTCAAAGTTTTGTCTATGTATATATACAATTCGAATAATCTAATAAATCAATGAAAAAAGAACCTAAAACATAAACTATACTATGATTTCAGTCTTTTTATTTGCAGGAAGAAAATAAAAAGAAACCATTCGTACTCATAACTCAAGTTAGATAATTTTCAAAGAAAATCTTTAGTCAATTTCATTTATTGAGTGGTCTTTACCCCGCTTTTGTCTCGTTTAAAATTCGATTTAGATTCTTGAGTTTGATCCAATTCTTGAGACTAGCGAGACAATTCAAACGGCATTTCCTTGTTTTTGGATCCTTATTTTTTGATTTTAAATCATTGGGTTTAGACATGACTTCGGTGCTTCTTTTCTTAATGCTTTCAAAATGGCAGCAACATACCCCTTGTTGATTAAAGAATCATACGGACAGTTGATTCCCCGTGATACACTTTGAATCCAAAAAGTTTGATCAATTGCAACAAGTTTTTTTTGAATTGCAAACTTGTTTGAATTGGATCCTTCAGATTTGGATATATTATATGGAAGAAGATATATTTACGAAGTTGTTCGGATTGATTGGCATTAACCCTAGATTCTTGACCCCGAAAAGAACTGAATCCTTTTCTACTGAGCTCAATCGTGAACTATTAACAACTACCCCAAAAGGAAGGGTTCTTATGTAAAAACAATGTCGAGACAAGAGCACCTTCATCATTTATTACTAGATAAATGGAAAATGGTGGATGAAAAAATCCACAAAGGATCATATCCTTCAAGTCACACGTTGCTTTCTACCACATCGTTTCAAACGAAGTTTTACCATAACATTCCTCTTATTTGGAACTGAATTGATTCAATCGTGGAATCATGAATAGTCATTGGTTGAGTTGTACATAGCCGTCGTACTCTAGATCTTATATTTTCTATGTATGTGTAACTTCTATATAGGAGATATGTGTAATATGGGTAGTGGAATTATTTTTCTGAAAAAGTCTTAGCATGACAGCAACTTTAACATACCTAAATCTATTTTTAGATAAAATAGAATAGAAAGGAGTAGAAATTTAGAATCTATAAATATAAACAAATAACGTTTTGAATCTTCATCTTCAAGTGATTGATATAGAATAGATTCCACCTTTTCTACTTTTTGAATCCTAGAAATTCCATTCTTGTGATTGAACTAAAACGACACGTACCATATAACCAAAACCCTATAGATAAGCTAAACATTTCTTCATTTTAAATGGATTTTGTTAATATATTTTCAATACTAATCTTTTCATAAAGTGCAAAAAATAGGGATAAGATAAACCACCCCGCCCCAATCATTTCATCGATTTCCAACTCTGCATTTGAACTAAACACGAAATACCAAAAAAATGGATATGCTCTGGGACGGAAGGATTCGAACCTCCGAATAGCGGGACCAAAACCCGTTGCCTTACCACTTGGCCACGCCCCATTTCCATTTTAAATTCACACTAAAAAACAATAGTCTTGTTATTGATTTATTGTCAACTCCAGTCCAAAGATCTATATATCTATAGAATATACTGGTATTAGGATTTTGATACATATTATTCTAGATTATAGATATTATCTATCTATAATAGAATATAATTGAATTTATTGATCATTACATAGAATTCAATTAAGATATTGTATGAAAGTATGATTCCTTCTATTCTCCTTTGAGAATTGGAGGATTTTGATTGATGGATTTCAAGAAAAAGAAAGAAGGATTTTTTGTATACCTTACCGACTTTCTTCCTTTTTCCGTATCTCAAAAACTCAATCAAATTGCAATTATCTCCAAGAACAAAATGTCTGCTATGCTTAATACCGCAAGTTTGATCTGTATTAATTCTGCCCTTTATTTGAGTCCTTTTTTCTTCTTCGGCAAATTGCCTGAAGCCTATGCTTTTTTGAATCCAATCGTAGATATTATGCCAGTCATCCCTTTGTTTTTTTGCTCTTAGCTTTTGTTTGGCAAGCTGCTGTAAGTTTTCGATGAAATCTTTAATAAAAATATCCTAGAAAATGAATGCATGATTTTTCGCGAAAAATTGCTAACAACTGCAAAAATCAGATAGTCTGAACCTTAGATTCGGACACTAAAATTATTGGATAGTCGCCAAAACTCTGGTTTACCCGTATTTCCTCATTTTAAATCCTTTATTCATTCCAGGAAAGACCCTAACCCCATTAGGGTCTCCCACAACATCTAATTTGAATAGGAAAGAATTTTTTTAATGAAAAAAATACGATTTCTTGGTTTCAAAATATGTGGTAGAAAATGGAAGATCTATTCTCTTTTTTTTCAAAAACTATCTTGGAGATTGTGCAATGCTTACTCTGAAACTCTTTGTTTATACCGTAGTGATCTTTTTGTCTCTCTTTATTTTTGGATTACTATCTAAAGAACCGGGACGAAATCAGGGACGAGAAGAATAAAATCAAAAGTTTTTTCTTGGTTTATTTTCGAATTTTAGCAGGATTTTATCTATTCCATTACTCCACACTTTTAACTAAGATTTCAAAAACGAAAAAAATAAATCAAGTCATCAACGGAAACGGAAAGAGAGGGATTCGAACCCTCGGTACGAATAACTCGTACAACGGATTAGCAATCCGACGCTTTAGTCCACTCAGCCATCTCCCCCAATTTAAAAAGATAATTACTACGTTACACATAATGTAACGAGTCCGTCCTTTTTTCTCGCCTTTCTCTATTATATATATATAGAGAGAGATCTACAAATCAGGAATTAGATATATATAGAGAGGGAGATCTACAAATCCGGAATTTCCCTTATCTACAGGAGGGGCTCGAGCGCGCCTTTGTTTTGTGTTCATTTTGTTCGAAAGGCCCTTCCTTTGATGGCCCGGCTGGATACTGACCAGACCGGGCCCTTTTTTTGTTCCAACAAATTGGAAATAAAGAATTTTTCTCTTACATATGATTTGAAAATTTTATTCAATTTATTCAATTGAATCTTTTAGCTTAAAGCAAGAACAATAAAGAAGAAAACCTATTTACATTCTTTATTATTGTTCGATTTTCATTTTCCGAACTAAAAAAAACATTGTTGAGTCTTCCACAATTCATTTTTTAGTGTTTTTTAGTGATTCGTATCTATTAAAACTTAGTCCATTTTGATCTCCCCTCGACAAAGCTCAACACTCTTGTTTTTTTGATGATTCTTTGACGATCCGTTCGAAATTCTCTTGGTCGACAAAAGGTCCGTTTGTATACAATAATCATATTGTAGCGGGTATAGTTTAGTGGTAAAAGTGTGACTCGTTCTATTAACCCTTTAAAAGTTAAAGGGTCTTTCGGTTTTATTCCATATTCCGATCAAAACTTTATTTCTTAAAGGGATTGAATCTTTACCTCTCAATAAGAAATTCGAGAAAAAGTACACATTCTCGTAATTTGTATCCACGAGTTTCTTTTTATTTATAAAGGAAAGGTTGATGATGAAATTGCGAAACAGAATTTTCAGTTGATCTAGACTTCCAATCGAATAAGTATGAGTAAAGGATCCATGGATCAAGCTAGAAAGTCAATTTCTAATCGTAACTAAATCTTCCTTTTCTTTTCTTAAAGAAATAAACGGAAGCAAAATAGCTACTCAACGATGACTTTGGTTTACTAGAGGCATCGGCATATTGTTTTAGCTCGGTGGAAAACAAAACCCTTTTCCTTAGGATCCTTTCAAATAGAAATAGAGAACGAAGGAACTAGAAGGATTGTTAGAATTCTCTTCTAGAAGGATCATCTAGAAAGCGATTCATTTTGTTTGTATTCGGGCAAAAAGCTGACGTAGGTGTTATGGGTATAATTTTGTTCACATCTTACATCTAAGAATTTACTCATTTTCCATTTCCATAAAGGAGCCGAATGAAACAAAAGTTTCATGTTCGGTTTTGAATTAGAGACGTCCAAAAGGCTGAATTGACGTCGACTATAACCCCTAGCCTTCCAAGCTAACGATGCGGGTTCGATTCCTGCTACCCGCTTATTTTTTCCCTTTTCCAAATATTCTGTCAGAGCTTCTATTCATTTCATATAACTATATAGATAATATAGTTATGATTCGGATTAATGAATCATTGAATATAGAATTCCAAAATTTTCTCATATACAATCCTATTCTTTGTTTTCAATCAAACAAGAATAGGAAAAATCGGAATGAATGGCGTCCATTGTCTAATGGATAGGACAGAGGTCTTCTAAACCTTTGGTATAGGTTCAAACTTATTGACGCAATTTTTTCCATCTATTTTGTATTTCCATAGTAAGAAATGCTTTTTGCACAATTGGAATCCGAGACGCTTGACTTCTTGGTTAAGATAAAAGTGAGTAATTTATTTAGGCTTGTTCCTGAAGTAGAAAGCGGTCCGTTTGTTCCTGAATGGCTTCTTTCAAAATGGCTTGTGCTTCCTCCGTAAATGTCTTAGTAGAAGATATGATTTCTTGGAACTCAGGCTTATTGGTTTTAAGTACGTAATTCAACAAGAAATTTCCTTACCTGTCCAATTTCTAATGAATCAAGATACCCATTTGTTCCGGTAAAATAGTGATTACCTGTTCTTCTACTGCGAGAGGGGCTGATTGGGATTGTTTAAGTAATTCACGTAATCGTTGACCTCTTGCCAATTGATTCTGGGTGGCTTTATCAAGATCTGACGCAAATTGTGCAAAGGCTTCTAATTCTACAAATTGCGCCAGTTCCAATTTTAATTTTCCAGCTACTTGTTTCATGGATTTAATTTGAGCCGCAGACCCCACTCTGGAAACGGAGATACCCACATTAATAGCAGGTCTGATTCCAGCATTGAATAGATCAGCGGATAAAAAGATTTGTCCATCCGTAATGGAAATTACATTAGTAGGAATATAAGCGGAAACATCTCCAGATTGAGTTTCAACTATTGGTAAGGCGGTCATACTTCCTTCACCTAAACTAGAACTTAATTTAGCAGCTCTTTCCAAAAGTCTTGAATGCAAATAAAAACATCCCTGATAAGCTTCATGACCGGGCGGTCTTCGTAATAGAAGAGACATTTGGCGATAAGCTTGGGCTTGTTTGGAGGGATCATCATAAATGATTAAAGTGTGTTGTTTACGGTACATAAAATACTCAGCCAAAGCGGCTCCTGTATAAGGAGCGAGATATTGTAATGTAGCAGGGGAATCCGCCATTTCGGCTACCACAATAGTATATTCCATAGCTCCCCGTTCTTGTAAAGTATTTACTACCTGAGCGACAGAAGATGCCCTTTGCCCAATAGCTACATAAACACATATTACATTTTGACCTTGTTGGTTGAGAATCGTATCTGTAGCTACTGCTGTCTTACCGGTCTGTCTGTCCCCAATAATTAATTCTCGCTGACCGCGTCCTATAGGGATCATCGAATCGATCGCAATAAGCCCGGTTTGAAGAGGCTCATATACGGAACGTCGTGAAATAATACCAGGAGCCGGAGATTCAATTAATCGAGATTCAGAAGCCGAAATTTCACCCCTACCATCAATAGGTTTAGCCAAGGCATTTATAACACGACCCAAATAAGCCTCACTCACCGGTATCTGCGCAATTCTTCCTGTTGCTTTTACAGAACTTCCTTCTTGTATCATCAACCCATCACCCATTAATACAACACCGACATTAGTTGATTCCAAATTCAGAGCAATACCTACTGTACCTTCTTCAAATTCAACTAATTCACCAGCCATTACTTCATCAAGACCATGAATACGAGCAATACCATCGCCCACTTGAAGTACGGTACCGGTATTTACAATCTTGTATTCTATTTTTTATTGTTCAATACGTTCTCGGATAATATTTCTAATTTCGTATGCTCGGAGGGTTACAATGTGTTTTTCTTCATTTTTTTGAAAAGAAAAATAATGCCTAGAGTAGAAAGACTTATCGGTTTTTTCTTTCATCGCCCCAACATGCCAATATTGGTACTAATTGTACGGAAATGTAATTCGTTGTTCAAAGAACTATTCAGAGTTCCTAGAGCTCCTCGTAAGGCTTGTTGGAAAACCCGTTGTCGGACTTGATTAATCGCCTTTTGCTGTTCAAACTGAATCGTTTCGTTTTTGGAATTGTCTAATTGTTCCAAAGTCTTATAAGTTGAATTAATCAAATTCCGTTTTTCTTGCTCTATCTCAGAATATCCATTCACCCGAAACTGATCTGCTTCCATTTCGGCTTTCCGTAAGCGAGTCCGAGCTTTTTCCAGTTGTTCAATGGCTCCCCCACGCAGTTCTTCTGAATTTCGAATAGTATTCAAAATCCTCTGTTTTCGATTATCTAATAAATCACTTAATGAAAGTAGATTACCTTTTCGTTCATTTTAAAACTTCCATAATCCCTTCCCGAACCAAACATGAATCTTTCCATTCATTTGGCTCTCACGCTCAATTACTTAGGATAAATTCTCATAGCTTTTTATGAATGTAATGAGCCTATCCTCCTTCTTTATTCCTAGTCAAAAATTTGAAAAAACCAAATCTAATGCAAAACCAAAATACTTGGTGGACTCTTCTGACAAAATCAAAAACATGGAATTGTCAGCAAAGTTGTTTCTTTTTTTTTCTTCAGTTCAAATCCAAAAATTCTTCTTACTTATATACATTATATACATAAGGCATAGGTCGTCGATTCAGCAAATGTCCATTTTTCTTTTTCAAATAGATAGGTAGCTCAAATCATTTTATCGAGATGAGTGTTCTATATCGATAAAAGGTTTCTTTATCTTTCAAAGAAAAACCGCCTCTATTAACATACTCTATTAACATAGTGGTAGAAAGAGTACCATACTGCCGCGCGTCTAGACTTCAAACAGTTTGTTTTAACCATCTTAACAGCCCCCTTCTTGGTTGTTAGAGAATCAAAGTCAATTTGCCAATGAATCACGAAATGCTGTGGTTCTTACATAGAATTTCTTAAGAAGTAATTCATGAGATCATGTACCTCCTTTCCGAGTTATAGTGGAAAAGGTACAGCTGGTTGGATCCAGCTTATTCTTGAAATAAACAACTCACACACACTCCCTTTCCAAAAAAGATCAATACACCAATCACTACACTTAGATTTATTGGATTTGTTGCTAAAATATCGGTATTCAATCCGAAACTCCCAGCAGGCGGCCAGTGGCCCAAAGAAAGGAAAGAATCGGTTACATTTTTCATATAATCTCCTCTTATAGATAGACTAAAAAATCGATCAGAGTTATTTTTGATCACCTTGCGCCTCTGTTTTATTTATTCTTTCTTTTTTTGAAATCGAGTCAAAAAATACTAGAGTTATAAAGTATGAACTATCCCTTGAGTGTTGCAAGACCTGAGAAAAGGAATTTCCTTGGACTACGGACTGGAAGGATGAAAGTGAGTAGGTCTGCTAATTCCTCATCTGCAAATCAACCCTTCCCGTAGGTTATTTTATCAACGAATAAGGAATTGTATGAGTGAAATTTGGATCTAATTTGAAAAGCAAAGGACAGGTCCAGGGCAATAAAATAGGTATTTTTTTATTTGTAAAATTAAACAAAAGGATTCGCAAATAAAAGTGCTAATGCTACAACCAATCCATAAATGGTTAAAGCTTCCATAAAAGCTAGACTAAGCAATAGAGTACCTCGTATTTTTCCTCTGCCTCAGGCTGTCTCATGATACCCTCTACAGCTTGACCTGCAGCAGTCCCTTGACCAACGCCAGGTCCAATAGAAGCAAGCCCTACGGCCAATCCAGCAGCAATAACGGAAGCGGCAGAAATCAGTGGATTCATGATAAGTTCCTCATACCAACAAAAAGAAATAGTTAATGATACAATCAATCAATGAATTATGACTTAATTATTCCATTGATAGGATTCATCCGGTCGAAGTAACTACGAACTTCGAATTTAAGTAATACTATTCTATTATTGAATTGTCAAAACTCCTTCGATTTCTCTTTTTTTGTTTCTATCCACAGAGTTTTGGGAAATCCATACAACTTTCGTTCTTCCCTTTCTTGGTTCCGAACTATTATTTCCATTTTTCAATTTATTTATCTTTATTTTATCTGTTTATTCAGCCAATTCACAGCTACAACAGTATGAAAGGATACTTCGACCGGAACCCACAAGTAGACAAGTAGTAGGTCAATCTTTAATTTCTAGATAACTAGTCAATATCTACTATCACATATACATGTCTTTCTTATCTAATGTAAACCATTCGTTTCGATCGGATTCGAGAATCAATCCATTTTTTTAGTAATCCCCTTTTTTGTAACTTTTTTTCTCCCTTCCATTTTCTTTATCATTATTTTATTTTAACCAACTACAGAAAAAAAAGATTCGCGCGAATTATTCCGTAGAAATCTCATTATTTCCTTGATCTAAGTTCATGCAATTTGGTTTATTATTTAGTAATTCTTTTGGTCAATTGTGAAAATCTACTGTAAAGTAGAATCAAAGTCGACTCGTATTTCCTGTTTTTTAGTTAATTACATTTTATCACACGGCATAAAGGGTAATATCTTCTATTCAAAATTTTATTTGATTTGAATAAGAAGGTTGGCTGACCAATAGAATAGAAGGTGAATATTCGTCGAGGAAAGGAGAGTTTTGGGAAAATATCTGTTAGATCTCTTTCCCCTTTTTGAACTCTCTAATTAATATCGAAATTTTTGATTTTTTGTTCTTAATTTGATCTATTTCTATTCCTTAAGTCAATCATCTTGAACCGCACATACATTGCTTTGCGATAAGCTAAAAAAAAGACTATTTCAATGATGGCCTCCATGGATTCGCCTATATAAGCGGCGGCTAAAGTTGCAAAAATAAGAGCTTGAATACCACTTGTAAATAATCCAAGGAACATGACAGGGATAGGAACCACTAAAGGTACTAAAGAAACAAGAACAACAACGACTAATTCATCCGCTAAGATATTCCAGAAAAGTCGAAAACTGAGTGATAGGGTTTTGTGAAATCTTCTAAGATGTTAATGGGTAAAAGGATTGGGGTTGGTTGAATATATTTCCGAAATAACTGAATCCCTTTGGAAAGACCTGCATAGAAATAGGCCGCTGACGTGAGTAAAGCCAAAGCAACTGTAGTATTTATATCATTCGTAGGTGCGGCCAACTCTCCATGAGGTAATTCTATGATTTTCCAAGGTAAAAGAGCTCCTGACCAATTCGAAACAAAAATAAATAGAAACAAGGTTCCAATAAAGGAACCCAAGGGCCGTATTCTTCTCCAATTTGAGTTTTACTCACATCTCGAATGAACTCAAGAACATATTCGAAGAAATTCTGACCCCAGTCGGAATGGTTTGTAGGTTCCGAACAGCTATAGTAGCTGAACCTAATAAGATAGCAATTACAACCCAAGAGGTAATAAGTACTTGTCCGTGGACTTGGAAATCCCTATTTTCCAATAGAAATGTTGACCTACTTCCACACCGGATATCTCGTATAAGCCTTTTAGTGTGTTGATGGAACATGATAGCACATCCATATTGCCCTCTGAAAAATCGAACTTTAAACAAAATTATTTTGATTCAACCATCTCTTTATCTACTGGAATGGGGTATTTCGAATACCAACTGATAGTTTGAATACTAACTAATTCCATAGTATTCCCAGTTTTTTATCTATTTTAGAAATTCATAAAAATAATCGATTCTATAAATCTATTGTATTTTCGAAGTAAAACTTATTGATTTTATCTTATTATTAATCAAGGATTTCTTCTATAGCTAGAACTAGAACGACCTCACAAATCGCAAATACTAATTTGTTAAGAATTAATCGGATTGAGGATATAGCGTCATCATTCGCCGGAATTGAAATATCTGCAAGATCGGGATCACAATTTGTATCGATTAAACAAATTGTTGGAATTCCTAAAGTGATACACTACCGCAGGGCGGTATATTCTTCATGCTGATCGACGATGATCACAATATCGGGTAATCCTGTCATATATTTAATCCCGCCCAGATAGGTTTGTAAGCGAAATAGTTGTCTTTTCAACATAGCCGCATCTCTTTTAGGAAGACGGTTGAGTCTTCCCGTTTTTTGTTTCATTCTCAAGTCCCTGAACTTATGAAGTCTCGTTTCTGTAGTGGACCAATTCGTTAACATACCGCCGAGCCATTTTTTAGTAACACAATGACACCGGGCCCTTATTGCAGCCCATGCTACTAAATCAGCTGCTTTTTTTTTGGTCCCAACAATTAAGAATTGTTTTCCCCTACTTGCTGCACCAAAACCAAATCACAGGCTTCAGATAAAAAACGAGCAGTTCTAGTAAGATTTGTAATATGAATACCTTTACGCTTTGCCGAGATATAAGGTGCCATTTTAGGATTCCATTTCCTAGGCTCATGGCCCAAATGAACCCCTGCCCCCAGCATCTCTTCCAAGTTGATGTTCCAATATCTTCTGGTCATTTCTCCCCACACCCCCCCGCTTTTTCCAAAAAGGCGACGGGGAACCCTGAACGGAAATAAAGAATTGTTCCGATGGAACCTTCACGTCTATCGTAGATTGGCATAGATATATGAATAAGCCATTAGTCTTTTCTATTCCTTATTTTTTATTACCAACCTAAATGACTGTCCCAAATACCGATAGTAAAGTAAAAAAAAAAAAAGATGAATCCGCCTTTAGGAATCATTAAATCCCATAAAGTTCTGATGTATCATCCAAATTCTTTGAAAGAAAAGAATCAACCCACTTTCGGTAGTGAAACAAAATATATCCCATTTACCCCTCTATTATATTTTTTTCTTTTGTTTCAAAAGGGCTCTTTTTTTGTTTTTTTGAGGGGGGCACTAATCCCTTCAATCCGGTCCCGGCGGTTATCATACCCCAAAAAAAAACGTTCTCTTTCAATCCTTTTAACCAATCGACTCGACCCCGGAGAGCTGCTTTTGCTAAAACCCGAGCCGTTTCTTGAAAACTCGCTTCAGATATGAAACTTTGAGTATTGAGAGCTGCTCGAGTTATTCCCAATAAGGTGGCTCGGTAACAAACTGCTTCTTCCAATGCGCGCCCCACTCGTTCCGCTCGCAACAATCCAACTAGTTCTCCAAGCGAAAAACATTAGACATTCCATCTTCTGAAATCAAGACTTTTTATGTTATTTGACGTACAATAATTTCTATATGCCTATTATGAATCTGTACCCCCTGGGATCGATAAACCTTTTGGATCTTATTAACCAAAGAGATACGGCTTTGGACTATAGTTAGCTCAGAAACAATCAAGAATGCCCATGGCATTCCAAGAATTCTTGGTATACGTTCATTCCAACGCTCAACCCTCTTTTCTAGATTCATCGATATTGAATCAATCGAACGCACTTCTAACACCTGTTCTACTTTTGGAAGCCCTTGGGTTATATCACCAGATCTTGATTTTTCATATATAAATGTAATGAAAGTATCACCTTCGTGCAGGATTTGCCCATAATGGCCATGAACAGTTGCTCCCGGAGTGGCCAAATAAGGCTTAGCTGATCGTATTACTACAGAGTCAACTTGAACAAGTATAACTTGACCTGATTTTAAGCGCGGTGCATTTTTTGTTCTACATATATTTTCACAAATCAACTGCCCAAGACTCATTATTGTAGATGTTTCTTCACAATAATTAGGATCGAGCAAATACCAATTCCAATTTAAAAGAATGGTACTGAATGGATCGGGGTTATCAATTTTCGCATTTTCATCCAGTAAATAGTATTTACTGACTTGAAAAGTCTTTTTCAAATTTTCAACGTTATTTAGCAAGATTGGATTATGAGTTATTAAATGGAAAAATGTATAAAGATTCGCAATTTGAAAAGTGGTTCCTAAAGGCCCCAGCGAATTCGTAATTGGAATTCGAGGATCTTTTGGAATTGGAATTGATTCTTTTATCCCGTTGTAATAGTTTACATCGTTGAATCGACCCACCCGAAAACAATTGATGATGACAAAATGATCGACGACTCGAGTCCCGTATTTTGATTCAACAACATATGAATAGTTCTTTGATTGGGATCTGAGGTTTGTTGAATTCTTGTCTCGGAATAAATCGAAGAAAACGGATTGATATTTGTGCAATCTGATGCATTTCTATTAGTAGAGGGCAAGCCAGAGACTGATGTAGCATTCCATTTTCCGATATATGAACTAGGGGGTTTTACCAAATCGATTCTTAGGAAATGTCGAATTAAACCGTTTGTCGTTATTTCAACAAAGGAAGCACGGGCTTCTTGACTCGAAGAATTTTTTTTGTCTTCGTCCCAATTCAATACTAAACAAGTCCGAACTAATTGAATATTTGTATCAGAAATTCTCGAATTAGTTTACTATTTCCATAAAGGATATAATTGACAACGCGAAGTTGCACATTATCCCATTGCTGCAAAAGATCCGGGGAAAAGGCTGCTAAATTTATACCGTCCGTTATTTCATATGTTACGACAGGACGAACCAAAGCAAAATACTTTTTCTTGCTAGGTGTGATCCGTTGCACATAGATCCAATTTGTCCACTTTTTAGATTCCTTGAATTTGGTTTTCTCCTGGTGTTATCAAAGCGCCCATATGTCGTGATATAATAACCGTCTATCTGGGAAAATGGATATCTCCAGAAAATATTTTAAGTTCAATAAATTTTTTTTTTCTCTCCACACGTAATAAACCTCCCACTCGGCTTCTTAAAATTAAAGTAATTTTTGTATATAACCCAACAATACTATTGTTCCGTACCATTATGAAAGAAGATCCGTAAGATATGCACTTCCTCGGGAATGAAAAAAAACCGATCTACTTTCATTTGGTATTTTGGCTTGCCTCCTCGATACTCAATGAAATCCTCTTTTTTGACGATTGAATGCATTTCTAGAGTTCCATATTTAGTAATGCCAGAGCTCTGTCTTCTGTATCGCGGATCGTCGAAATATCCAAGAATACTATTTCTACGAAAATTGCATTGATGGGTATTTTAATCAAAATACCCGAAGGGGCCTTAATTCGTTCTCGCGTTTTTGAAGGAGTTGAGTAAACTGTGTTGGAGTGAAATGATGAATCTATTTTTTCGCCTCTTTGAGAATAAATCCGAATTCTGGTAGAGAGTAGTCGGATCTATGAGATTACAAGGACGAGTACATAGAATTCGACTAAGGTCTGAATAATCAGGAATCCTACCTTCTTTTTTATCCGAACAATCCGAAGTAAAGAAGTTTTTCTTCAACGGATCATGCAGTCTTGAGAGATTAGAAGTAGATCTTTTCTTGACAGAATGAGAATGCGCACTTATTTGATCTTGATCCTTGTGGAGTGAAAGTGAGACCAGACTCGATCTGCACGGCTCTCCTAATAATATCCATAAATGACTTGTTTTTGGTAATAGATGAACATTCCCGTATGTAAATTCGGGTGCATGATACACATCGGTGCTCCAGTGCATCTCTCCGTCTGAGTCAGAATAAATATGTTTTCGAACCTTCTCTTTAAAATTCAAAGTGAATGTTCCCGCCAGAATCTCAGCAATCACCTGTTCTGATTCTACATATTGATTGTTTTGAACTAAAAGAAAACTTTGGGGTGGAATTTTGACATTATGTCGAAGATCTTCACTCAATAGTTACATACAAGTCTATAGAACATAGAAATGCAGGATGTCCGTGGCGTGTACGCGTCGGATGAACCAAACCTCATTGAATTTGATTTTTCCATTCGAGGGAGATCGCACATGTTCTGCAGTACCCCCCGTGAATACTCCGCCGGTATGAAAAGTTCTTAATGTTAATTGAGTACCTGGTTCTCCAATCGATTGGCCTGCAATAATACCTACAGCCTCTCCCAATTCAACGAGGTCGCCATGAGCAGGACTCCGGCCATAACATAATTGACAGATCCAAGACGAACTCCTACAAGTAAAAGGAGTTCGAAGAGCTATTGGTTGGGCTCGAAGGGTTATGAATCGATTTACAAGTCCAATCCCAATGTCTTGATTTCGAGTGGCAATACATCGCGTACCCATATATATATTATCGGCCAATACACGACCGATTAATGTTTGATCAAAATCCTTTCTGGCATCATCCCATTCTGAGTACTCACAGAAATACCACGCATGGTGCTGCAATCCGTTCGACGTACAACAATGTGTTGAACTACTTCAACAAGTCTTCGCGTGAGATATCCAGCATCAGATGTTCGTACAGCAGTATCCACAACCCCTTTACGGGCTCCGTAGCAAGAAATTATATATTCGGTTAAAGAAAGCCCCTCGCGTAAATTGCTTTGAATCGGTAAATCAATCATTTGCCCCTGAGGGTCCGACATTAATCCCCCTGCATACCTACTAATTGATGGACCTGAGATGCATTTCCTCTAGCTCCCGAAAAAGACATTATATGAACTGGATTAAAGGGGTCAGTCATCCTAAAATTAGGATTCATTTCTTGTCGCAAATATTCACTTGTGGCGTACCATATTTCAATTGATTGTCGTAATTTTTCTACCGCGTGTACATTCCCATAATGATGATGTTTTTCCAAAATCAAACTTTGTTGTTCAGCGTCTTGAACTAGCCATCTCTTCGAGGGTATTGTTAAAAGATCATCAATTCCTAATGAAATGGATGTAGAAGTAGCTTGTTGAAAACCCAGAGTCTTTACTTGATCCAGGATGTGATGTATATGCCATTCCGAAGTGATCTATTAATTGACTAATAAGGCCTTTTATGGCAGTGCTGTTTATCACTTTATTGTGAAATACCAGATTGGCACGTTCTGCCACAAGTACCTCCCTATTCTGCTGAGTCGGATTCCACAATGGGGTTTGAGTTAGTGGTTGGAAAACTTCCTTTCTCGATCTTGATTCGTGTATCAATTCTGTAACTACAGGCCCAGTTGAAATATTATAACGACAATAAAATTTTACGTTTCCACACCAAAGTGGGTGTTCCACAACTATCTTTGTTTTCCTTTCCATTATGCCTGTTGGTGTTCCACAACTATCTTTCCTAATTCCTGGAACAAAGGAAAAAGAAGAAGAAGAAGACAAGAAGGATGACTCTTGGGTTGACCTATAGTGCGACTTGTATGAAATAAATAAAGAAATCTGAATTCGTATCTGAATTCGTACTAGTCTCGAAGATTTACTTAGCCTGGTTAGGTACCAGACGAACGGGCCTGAGAAAACCCTGTATGGCTTCTTCGATTTCTCGATAAAGAGAAATATGACCAACAGTGGTTCGAATGTATAGAAAAAGAATTTCTTTTTTTAGACTTCTGACTATTAGATAGTGTCCATAAATCTCATAATAAGTGCCTAAGGATTCATAGTGAACTTCGATAGGAGTTTCACTTGAAGAAATAATGCGTTGATCTAATCGCCACCGGAGCCACAAAGGACTAGCTAAATGGATTCGTTTCTGCCGATAAGCTCCAATTACATCATACGAATTAGAAAAAAGGCTCTTTCGTATAGTTAGGGTTCTTATTGTCACTTCTTTTATTTTGATAGTTTAGTCGATTCCATGGATTATACCTATTTACACAAATACCTCGACGATTCCCGCTCGTTAATACATAGAGTCCAATAAGCATATCTTGCGTTGGTACGGAAATGGGATCGCCTATAGCTGGAGACAAAAGATTCATCTGAGAAAACATAAGTAAACGGGCCTCCGCTTGAGCCTCCAAAGATAAAGGTACATGAACAGCCATTTGATCCCCATCAAAATCTGCATTGAATCCCTTTACAAACTAATGGGTGTAAACAAATAGCACGCCCTTCCACTAAAACGGGCTGGAATGCCTGTATGCCTAATTTATGCAGGGTGGTTGCTCTATTCAGCAATACAGGATGCCCCTGCATAACTTCTTGAAGTATTTCCCATACAATAGGTTCTTTTTCCCGAATTTGACTCTTAGCAACTCCTATGTTCGAAGCAAGATGTTGTCTAATTAGACCACGAATTACAAATGTCTGGAAAAGCTCGATTGCGATTTCGTGGGTAATCCACATTGATGTAATGAAAGCGAAGGACCTACGACAATGACGGAACGACCTGAATAATCGACCCGTTTGCCAAGCAGAGTCTCGCGAAATCTTCCCTCTTTGCCTTCAATTACATCGGAAAATGACTTGTAAACTTGATTATGACTGTTCCTCATCGGTTGCCCCCGGATTCCATTATCAAGAAGTGTATCCACGGCTTCTTGGACTAATTTCTCCTGACACATTATTAATTCGCCAGGCGTAAACCTACTTGTTGTTAATAGATCGGTAAGAGTATTGTTTCGATAGATAACTCTTCGATAGAGTTCATTAATATCCGAGCTCATTAATTTACCCCATCTATCTGAACAATGGGTCTTAACTCAGGAGGAAGGACTGGTAATAAACACAAAACCATCCATTCTGGTTCTATATTGGTTTGAATAAAATGCTTAGCTAATTCCATGCGTCTAACCAAAAAATCCCTTCTTCTTCCAACCTTTTGATCTTCCCATTCATTTCCTGTGGGTCCTTCTTCCCCTAATTCTTTCCATTCTACCAAAGAATTATCTAGAATAATTCGTAAATCTAGATCGGCTAATTGTTCTTGAATAGCCCCCGCACCGGTAGAGATTTCTCGATTTCGAAATGTATCAAAGCCTCGGGTAGTAAAAAAAAGAGGAATGCTGTATTTCCAAGATTGTATTTCATATTCGAATAAACCTCGTAATCGCAAGAAAGTGGGTTTTTTCGTTATGGGCCTAGCAAAAGAAAAAT
>JAIFAC010000067.1:163704-168704 GCA_026545765.1 Plantago major
TTGGGACAACCTGGGGTCGTGCTTCATAAGATAATTTCTATGAAAAAAATAGGAATTCCAAATTCAAGTGAGATAGGATAATTTTATGACAATTCCTATCGACAACATATCTAAATCCTATATCTCTGTGTAACAATTTTTGTTCTGGGGTTTATATATACTCATCTATTTTGTTATAATGGAAATGGAGAAGGGTTTTTGATGGAAAAATAAAGACTAATTAGTTCTGTCTCAGTTTGTATTTTTTATTTTATTAGTAAAACACAAATTGGCGATTCAAATCCCAGGATTGTTCATGAATTCAAAGTAAGGGAAATAGTTAATGGTTCCAATTTGTCGACTGAAAATTCACAATGCTAATTGTCTCATTTTTCTATTGAAAAATCAAAGGTGGATTTTCAGATATGAGATAATCAATTGAGGGCGTGGATCAAATACAAAAGTGCAAGAGGGGTGTTTGCTTTAGGAAAAGTATTAAGGAAAAGGGAAGTCAAAATACAAGTACAATAAAAATGCAGTAATCCGGAAAAATTTTCTCATCTATTTTGTATCATTTTGGCGACATGGCTGAGCGGTAAGGCGGGGACTGCAAATCCTTTTTCCCCAGTTCAAATCTGGGTGTCGCCTGATCAACAAACAAAAACTTCGAAATTTCTTCTTCTTCTGTTCTGCTGATATAACCCGCAGAATGATTACCCGCGAGAAGAAGAGGAAACAGACTGTTGATACTTTGTTTGATTCGAATAGTCAAATCAACCGGCAGAGGGGCTATCAAGACTTCACGACTCCTTCTATCACTAAGGGAATGTCTAAAGAATCGATCTTGTCCATATTGGATCGATAATTGACTTTTATCGAAAAGAGGGCATTTTTTTGTTATTTTATTCGTATTCCGGCATGTTCCCACTTCCTTGGGATGTACTTATATCTTACTTGTGTTTAATCTGAAACTGAATCCATCGGGGTTGATTTCTCAATAGTGTTCAAACGGAATCCTTTTGTTTTGACTTGCACCGTTGATTCCATTATTATTAGTGAGAAATAATGGAAAATTCCTTCGTATTTATAGAGATAGGGACATAATTCACATGGATATAGTAAGTCTCGCTTGGGCTGCTTTAATGGTAGTCTTTACATTTTCCTTTCACTCGTAGTGTGGAAGAAGTGGGCTCTAAAAGTATTACTAATTGAGTTGAGGAATAAAAGCGTAGCTTTTGTTTTATAGATCATTCTCAAACTCGTTTTGAACTATTCAAAATAAAAAAATGTCTGAATTTATCCCATTGAACTCCAACTGAAGAATCTATGAGATGAAGCATACTTTGAATCAAAGAGATATTTCAGCGATTCCCCTCTTTGTCTATCGAAAAGAAAGGGATTCGGATGATTGGAAGGAATAGATGTAGCAAATCGGGGTCTTTTGTGAATTTCAAACAAATATATGGAATTCATATACACATATATAAAGACAATTGTAGATTGATCTACAGAAACTTAATTTATTCTAAATTAAAAACTTTATAGGCCTTTATAGGCTAAGAAATAGATATACACTAAGAGGTAGATAGTATGGTAGAAAGAAAGATTCATCTATTTCTTTTTTACCATACTATCAAATACAATATTGACGATTAAAGTCCGCTCATTTCATTTAAGTTAAGACACGAAATCGAATTTTCAAATTCAAATTCCATAGCATTAATCATTTTGACTAACGGTTTTACGTAAATGATAAGTAGAAAGGCGGTAGGAACTAGAATGAATAGTGCAGTAGCAATAAATGCAAGAATATTTACTTCCATAATCTCATCGGTTTTTTACTTCACAATAACTCGATTTAATCCTTAGAGATGATAAACCTTATCGTCTGTAAATTCAATGAATGAATTACTTCAATGGTCCTGAATCAGATCAATAATATCACGAATAACAATATCTAATCTACCAAATAAATTTGTCGTCGAGACTTGAATAGTATAATATTATAACATAGGAAGTTATTTTCCATACTGAATCCAAATGGAATTTGGATTCTGACCCAATCCATCCAAAATTCCTTCCAAAATTCCTTTATTTATCATCCGTTTGTTTTTTTCTATAACTTACCTTACGCCTTCCTTGTACAATGAATCATCTGATGAAGTATTATCAGATTGTCCTTTCACTTCGATTAGTCACCTAGTTACAAACTTAAAAAGAAAAGCGAAAAAAAAAAAAAAAGACTTAAGTTCGAAACTCCCCTTTTTCTTTGGGAATGAAATTAGGTCCCCCGACACCCTTTCATAGTTCATAGAAAGCATAGTTCATAGAAAGCATAGTTCATAGAAAGAAAAAAGTGAATTGATGCATTTTTGGATATTGTATCCATCGGGACTGGCGGGGCTCGAACCCGCAGCTTCCGCCTTGACAGGGCGGTGCTCTAACCAATTGAACTACAATCCCAGCGAAATAAGGGATCTAGCATAAAATGGAATTCTTTTATCTTCGTATGTGGTATTTATCAAATGGGTTATACCATCGCTTGGTAGATTGGCGAATTTTTGGGCCGAGCTGGATTTGAACCAGCGTAGACATATTGCCAACGAATTTACAGTCCGTCCCCATTAACCGCTCGGGCATCGACCCAGGAAGAATCCAATTTCGACTTATTGGTAATCCATGATCAACTTCCTTTCGTAGTACCCTACCCCCAGGGGAATTCGAATCCCCGCTGCCTCCTTGAAAGAGAGATGTCCTAAACCACTAGACGATGGGGCCCACTTTCCCAACAGCCCTCATACTAGCATCATAGTATGCTCATTTTTCGAAATTGTCAATATAATGGAATGATTAGATCTAAGGAATCTTTCCGTTTTTCATAATTGTAATTGTATAGAATTTTCAGATTCGTTATTCCTATTCATGAATGGTTCCTTAAAATCCCCATTCTCGTAAGCGAGATCGAGAAGTTATCAAACAAAATTCTGCCTTTTTCGAAGAAAAAATGAAGGTAGTTCAAGGGACAAGTAGAATCTCTGCATCACATTATTCTTATTCAATCAATTATGTTGCTGGAAATGTTTTTATGTCGAATTGGTAAGTGTACATGTATATCATATATCAACGAAGTGCATTTTTTTGACTAGGGATAAAAGAAATTAGGTGCTGGTTCGTTTTACGCTAGACTTGCTAGGAAAATCACTCTATTGGAAATCTATTGGCTTATTCAAAATATGTGTCGCTACGAGTCTACTGGATATACGTCTAGCTAATAGCTAACCTAAATAATAAAATGCAATTGAAATATTCTATTCAAAAATAGTAATATATAAATATATAAATAATTACTATAGCATAGAATAATAAAGAAAATAATTAATACTAATAAATAATATGACATTCTATAGTAATATATTATTCTCTATTCTTTCTAATTTCTAGTTCTATAGAATAGAATAGAGAATAGAATAATGCATGTAGATAAAATAGCTACAACTACAACATAGTAATTCGTTCGAAAATGAAAGAAAATAAGCCCCTTTAACTCAGTGGTAGAGTAACGCCATGGTAAGGCGTAAGTCATCGGTTCAAACTGATAAGGGCTTTGGTTTTTTCCTAATTTCTTTTGAGAAACAGTCATAGTATAGAGTTTTTTTGGAATAAAAAAAAGGAACTAACTGGATAATACGTTAGCATTATACTGAGCTATAGTATAGTAGTTCTGGTTCGAAAATGGAACATTTGTTCAGTCAATTTGCATTATTCTGAATAATCCTAAGCCGCCCTTAAATCATCCAAAATCTCTACCAATCAAATCCATTGGAAAGATTTGAAATCAACAAAAGAAAAGTAAGTGGACCTGGCCTGTTTAATTATGACTATATCCGCTATTCTGATATTCAAATTGATAGAGATGAAATTTGAATTGACCAGCCCACCTCTTCTTTTTGAATTTCATTTCTTTGGTCTCCGAAAGAATTGGCCAATATTTCAGATTCCACTTTCTTGTTTTGTTGCTAGCTTTTCTATGGGAATAAGGTGGATTTCCTTCCTATAGAGATACAGAGAACCCTTTATTCAATTCAAAGTAACAAGATAAGAGCCATTTCCACCATCTTTTTTTGTTTTGCTTCCAGATCAATATGAATTTCTACTATATCTAAACTCTAAATAGATTTAGATGGATAGTTATCAGATCGCAGATTCATGGACCAAACATTTCTATATTGATGCATCCGGGATGTTACCAGAGTTTAATGGAGAATAGATGCGAGAAAGAGACTTTGATTTCCAGTCTTGTATTTGTCTATGGAATTGACCGAAAAATAGCAAACCATCTCTATCTAAGAGATAAGACTCAATAGAAAATGTCTTTTTTGTTTTGACCGTAGGAAGATCGACACTCGGGTTTTCCAGTTATCTGCAAGAAAGGGAGATATAACAAAGAAGACAGTCCAAAAAAAAATGAAGAAATTGATTATGGAATTGGAATAGTTTAGTATACCTAGAAATTCGAACAATCTAGAAATAGCTTTCTTTTTCTCAATCTCACTAACAAGATCTAAGAATAACATTATTGAATCGAACAAGAGGGAGGTAGGTCTGCGGTCGATTAGTAGTGAGAGGAGGGTCGCTTGTTCCTTCAAAAGTGCTTTGAAAAGATTCATCAATTGGATTGATCGGTCATAAGAAGACAATTCACGGTTCATATGCTTAGAAACAAAGAATAATCAAACGGAGTTCATAGATTTCCTAGGTGAGTTTATGGGCCAATAACCAAATTTTTATCTTCGAAACCCCTTGAAGGGCAGTGCAAGAGAAATCATAGAGAATGATCAAATCTTCCGACGCCCTGAAAATCCTACAAGGTGCTCGGAAATGGTCGAAGAAGTTGAATAGGAGGATCGCTATGACTATAGCTGTTGGTAAATTTCCCAAAGACGAAAAGGATTTATTTGATAGTATGGATGACTGGTTACGGAGGGACTGTTTCGTTTTTGTAGGCTGGTCCGGTCTATTGC
>JAIFAC010000067.1:180316-208500 GCA_026545765.1 Plantago major
TGTAGGCTTTTGTTTACCGAGGGTTCGAATCCATCTCTTCCGTACTTTCACTTAATTTTGTTAACTCGGTTGATTAACAACACCGTACAAATAGCAATGGAAACCTTTATTCCAATAGTTACACCTTTGATTGAGATAGATTCTCTTTCGAATTGACGTGACACCTAAACTAGGAAGAATACTGAAAGAATATAAAATAGCCCTTTTGGCTATTTGGTTCTAATCCATAAATGCGATAAAACCGGGGATCCTATTTTTCTTACGTAACCTTAGGGTAATTTGATAATTTGATAAAAGGAACCCCGAACCATTGCTATTTTCTTCGAGTTTAGGTTTAAGTCTGGCGAGAATAATACTCTACGACTAACAATTCATTTATTTGCAAACCTACCCATTTACTATCTATTATTTGATTCACTAATCCTTTATATTGGGATGGTTGAAAGGTCAAAAAGTGTGAAACTTCCTTATCCTTATGAGGGGATGAGTTGAGAGAATTTTGAATCAGAGTTCGGGATTTTTGTTCATCCTTCGCCGTAATAAGATCTTGGGGTTTGCAGCGGTAGCTTGGTATATCTACTATACGCCCATTCACTAAAATATGTCTATGGTTAACCAATTGGCGGGCGGCGGGAATAGTCGAAGCCATACCCAATCGAAAAAGGATGTTATCCAAACGCATTTCAAGTAATTGTAGTAAAACTTGACCTGTTGAACCCTTGGCTTTTCCGGCGATACGAACGTATTTAAGTAATTGTCGTTCTGTAAGACCATAATGAAAACGCAATTTTTGCTTTTCTTCTAGACGAATACGATATTGAGATTTTTCCCGGAACGCGATTGATTTCTAAGATCACTTACAGCTTTAGGACTTTTATTAGTTAGTCCTGTTAAAGCCCCAATACGGCTTATTTTTTGCAACGAGGTCCTCGGTAACGCGACATAAAGACTCCTTTTTTTTAAAGTTGTATTTTTACAGAATAAACCTAAACGAAAACTGAACTACCTGAAGCGAAGTTTACTGAAGTAGTAGTGGTTGTCTTATAAAGAAGAGTAAAGAAGAATGAAAATGGGATAAATAGTCAGACTTTCTATTACTATTATTATATATAAAATCCTTTTCCTGGCCTAGTTGGGAGTTCCTATCTTATAAGTTAATAAATGGATTAAGGGAAGAAACTTTTTTCAATAGTCTTTAATGGAATGGAATAAAAAAGGACAAAAATAGGGAAAAGCCCGCTATCGGAATCGAATTGACGACCATCGCATTACAAATGCGATGCTCTAACCTCTGAGCTAAGCGGGCCCCACATAATAAAAATTAATAAAAATTTTCTATGCATAGGAATTCAATACACTTATAGTATTAGTGTATAGTGTACTGTCTATAGAAATATAGTAGAAAAATCGTAAAATCTAGAATTTTGGAATAAAATAAATAGTGAATATTATAGAACATAATGATTCATATAGCGATATAGAACTTCTAGTTCTTTATCTCTAAATAGAAATTGGATTCTATTTGATTTGATAGTCAATCTTAAATATTTGTTTGTAGTATAGTCAAATTGGATTTTTTTATTCCATTGGAAATTCTTTTTATTACACCTCTTTAGTTATATTATAATAATTCTACTCTTTTTTTCTATTTTTTTCGAAGAAGTTGAATTATTTACTTAGTTATAATTATAACTAATCGGACATTCCTCGGCTTTCGTTCGTAAAGGAGGCAATTAAGAAAAAAAAAAGAATCGATCCTTCCAGTATACCAACTTACATGGGAAAAGTTGCAGTAATAAAACATATAGAAAGGGTATATGTCAATCTATATTGAATTGCCGATATACCAAGGATAAAATCCAATTTGATTGGAGCAAATACAGGTTTAGAAAGAAAATCTTTTTTAGAGATGGTAATCGATACCTAAACCTAAAAATGCAAAGGTTCCTGCAGAAATGAAAAAAACTGATCTCATAATGAGATCCTAATCTCAAAACAAAAGGGAAGGGGATATGGCGAAATCGGTAGACGCTACGGACTTAATTGGATTGAGCCTTGGTATGGAAACCTACTAGGTGATAACTTTCAAATTCAGAGAAACCCCGGAATTAAAAAAAAATGGGCAATCCTGAGCCAAATCCTGTCTTCTCAAAATAAAGGTTCATAAAGCGAAAAGGGATAGGTGCAGAGACTCGATGGAAGCTGTTCTAAAACAAATGGAGTTGACTGTGTTATAGATGAATCTTTTCATCGAAACTTCAGAAAAGATGAAGGATAAACGGATCTATTGAATACTAAAATATCTAAAAAAAGGAATGACGGCCTGAGTCTGCATCTGTATTTTTTAGATGAAAATAGAAGAATTGGTGGAATTGATTCCACATTCAAGAAAGAATCGAATATTCATTCATCAAATCACCCCACCTGTAGTCTGATAGTTTTAGTCTTTTTTAAAGAACTGATTAATTAATTGGACGAGAATAAAGATAGAGTCCTGTTCTACATGTCAATACCGACAGCAATGAAATTTATAGTAATAGGAAAATCCGTCGACTTTTAAAATCGTGAGGGTTCAAGTCCCTCTATCCCCAAAAGCTTATTTTCTATCTATCCTACCCCCTTTTTCTTTTTTGCTGGCGGTTCCCAATTCCTTTCATTTTTTTTTTCAACGTATGGGGGCGTAAATGACTTTCTCTTATCACATGTGATATAGAATACACATCTAAATTTAGAAAGGAATCCCTAATTGAATGATTCACAATCAATAGCATTACTCATACCGAAACTTACAACTTGCAAAGTCGTCTTTTTAAAGACCTAATAAATTACATACAGGACTTGGGGAAAACTTTGTAATTCCCCTGTACCTTTTAATTGACATAGACCCCAGTCCTCTCCTAAAATGAGGATGGAATGTTCCATTGAAATGATCTGGATAGCTCAGTCGGTAGAGCAGAGGACTGAAAATCCTCGTGTCACCAGTTCAAATCTGGTTCCAGATACAGGGTTTCGTTGTATAAGACCTTTTTAGAAAGTAATTGATAGGAAGCAAGATCCATATTCATTTCGAATATGGATCATAATTCCTACATACTTTTTCTATATTTACGAGAAATACCCCATCTATTTGATATTTATAGATGGGTAGAGTTTCTTAAATTTCATTTTAAAATATTATTATTATTCTAAACTAAATATTCTAAAATGAAATTTAAGAAACGCTTTTTTTCTTTCGTTCAAAAAATGTTATTTCCTATTCAATCTCCCAATTCCTTCCGATATGACTTTATCGAACCGATCTAAGCAAATCTAAGAAATAGGCCCAGTACGAAGTTCATGATGCAGAACTCGTTTGATGGTTCGGCTCCTATGAAAAAAAAACGGTAAGAATCCCAACGAATTCCTAATTCGATTGTTAGCCTATCTATAATCCATATATCGCCTAATACATAATACAAATGAGATCTCTTTATTATTAATCTAGAATAGAAAGTACAATCCTTAAATCTCTTTGGATAAGTGTAAATTCCTTTCTTATCATTCAATGAGCATCTTGTATTTCATAAAAATTAGGAGCAATATAATCTTTCCGCAAAGGCCATCCTATCCAACTTTCTGGCATTAATATACGTTTTAAGCGCGGATGATTATCATAAGAGATTCCCAACATATCATAAGATTCTCGTTCTTGAAAATCCGCGCTTTTCCAAACCCAGAAAATGGACGGAATTCGGGGATTCCTCCTTGAAGCAAATATTTTTATACATACCTCTTCTGGTTGATCCACACCAGATTCGATTCTGGTAAGATGATACACACTAGCTAAGAGTCCGCCGGGTGCTAGATCATAGGCACATTGGGAACGTAGATAATTGTAGCCATATACATATAAAATGACAGCAATGGAATGCCAATCCTCAGGCTTTATTTGTAAAGTCTCTATTCCTTGATAATCAAAGCCCAAAGATCTATGAATTATCCCATGCTTGACTAGCCAAGCGGACAAACGACCCTGCATCTCTTTTATCTCCCGCATTTTTTTTATTTAGAATATTTCTCATTCTCGATCCAATTTAGGAAGATGGACCCCAAAATTATTATTCGTTAATTCTGTACAGTAAAAAGAGGTCCTACCTAATTTGCTAACTCGTGAGAAGATAATGAACTGTTCTATTGGAAAAGGGGTCGGTCGGGATCTCGGGAGTAGATGGCGGTTGGTAGAGGAATCTTTGATCAAAATTTCCAGTATTCAGACTGCGTCCAATATGAAACTTGTGATTGGTTGTAAAACACCGATTTGTTTGTTCAGGTCTAATTCTATCTTCATAAATTTCTCGAGATATTTTCTTACGAAGTTTTGTTATAGCATCTATAACTGCTTCCGGTTTAGGGGGACAACCCGGCAAATAGACATCCACGGGAATTAGCTTATCGACCCCTCGAACAGTACTATAAGAATCTGTACTGAACATACCTCCTGTAATTGTACAGGCTCCCATAGCAATAACATATTTTGGTTCGCATTTGCTCATATAATCTCACCAAGGAGGGGCCATTTTCATTGTTACTGTTCCGGCTGTTAAAATAAGATCCGCTTGTCTAGGACTCGATCTTGGTACTAGTCCATAACGATCAAAGTCGAATCGTGATCCTATTAGTGAAGCAAATTCAATAAAACAACAACTTGTACCATAAAGAAGGGCCATAAACTAGAGAGTCTTGACCAATTAGAAAGATCGTTTAATGTAGTTGAAATAACGGAATTTTCAGCTGTTCGATCGAGTAAAGGAAACTCAATGGAATTCATAACTTTTTCACTTTTTTTTCCTTTTTCTTTTATTGTCTGAATAGTCAAGAGCTAAGACCATTCCAATGCTCCTTTCGCCATGCATAAACTAAACCAACAATTAAGATAAGCACGAAAATCAAAGCTTCTATAAAACAGATACACCCAATACATCGAAACTCATTGCCCATGGATATAGAAAGACCGTTTCAACATCAAAACAACAAAAACTAAAGCAAACATATAATAACGGATTCGAAATTGTAACCAAGCGTCGCCCATCGGTTCTATACCCGATTCATAACTGAAAGTTTCTCCGGTCTTTCCTAATCGGGGCTAAAATCCCTGAAATGAAAAAATGCCAAAATAGGAATAAGACTTGATATTATTAGAAATGCCCAAAAAGATCATATTCGTAAAGCAAAAACATAGACCCACCCTATGAACTTGGAAAATATACAAGATCGGTCGATTCAAATGGAAGTTGTCAAGTCGTCCATAATCGTTTAGTCAAAACAAAATGCATTTTGCATTTTGACCAAACCATCTAGTCTAGTTTGTTTATTCATATCGCCTTTAAGATTTATGATGACTAGGGATCCTATACTTCATTTTTTATTTATCTGGAATTTCTTTAGTTAGTATAACTCTAATTATTACGCTTAGACAAATTATCTTGTTTTCCTAGGATTTTTAAGAAAAAGCAACTTCCAACAAAAAAAAAAAAGAATTGATTTGATTTTTGTTTAAGAATTTCAAGCTTCGGATTTTTGAAATTTTTTGAGAAAAGGATAGATTTTTCTTTTTTTTTTTAGGAATTGAATTATTAGAATCTGGTTGGATTTTTCTCTTGATTGAATACATAAACATAATAAAGAAGACCCCTGCCTTTTGTTTCGCCTCGCCAGGTATAGGTAAGGTATATCAGACTTATTTCAAATTGTTGACAATGAAACTTCCATTCGTTTTTCAATAAACTTTGGTTTGTCCACAAATACGTCGGGTTATTCCCTGGATCAATGTGAATTCCTCGTTTATTCAGGATGTGATAAGTATTGATTCGATCTCTTCAAATGTGATTTTATTGCAGTTTTCTAGTCTTCTTTAAATTCACTCACACGAGACATTTTTTCTAGGACTCATTTGGGTTCGCTGAAACCGCTGGTCAGTTACAAGCAACAAAAAGAATGAAAAATAAAAAAATGATACAATTTTGTATTTCCAATTTCGGGCTATAGGGATATAAGGACTCGAACAGTAGACCTTCTCGGTAAAATAGCTCAAACTGATTATTATCAAAATGATCTGAACTATTTCAAAGACCCAACATGCATTTTTTTTTGCATTGGGCTCTTTCATTAACTGATAGAAATATCAGCCAGTCCGCCATATTTTTTCTTTATAAAAAAATAAGATAAGGAGATGGCTCCACGTGCTCTGATTCATTATTTGGGATTCTGATTCAGGAACACTACCAAAGTGTTTCAAGGGGGGGATTATCTTGACGTAGGTTTGCCTCAGGCCTAGACCATTTTAAGTTAAATGAAGTCTCTATCGTTCGTCTTAAAAATCAAATATGAAACTTCATACACCTTAAAGTTCATAGGACGAAAAGAGATTTTTGAGGACCTTGTACTCATTAAGCCTAGCATTGAATTTGTATTCACCTTATCAATATCTCAAATCAATGGTAGGGTCTCTTTGGTATCTAAAAGAGATACCCAAATCGGACCCAACCCTTGTCAGGCTATTGTTCCTCAAAGTTATGGAGTAAGACATCGATTTCTCAATAAGATCCAATTTTGGATTGTATCATAGACCCCTGAAAAACATTGGCGCGTGTAAACGAGGTGCTCTACCAACTGAGCTATAGCCCTTACTTAACTTAATGTTTGTGATACATATTTTATCATGTATCTAATTTCTTGTCAAGATTAATATTCCTATAATCCAACATCCTACAGTTTGGAGTGCTTTTACTTAGATTAGTATTGCTTAGAAGTAATTGGATATTTATAATCCAACGATGGATAGGTCCTGTTTGGTTTTCTTTGGGATCATGAATGACCCACTTAACTCAGCGGTTAGAGTATCGCTTTCATACGGCGGGAGTCATTGGTTCAAATCCAATAGTAGGTAGAACTTATTAGATACCATTGACCTGATATCTAATAAGTTTTTTGTCCCATTTCTTTCTTTTTTCATTTTTTAATTGCCTTGTATCAAAATTGATTCTGCTTGATTGACTCGACAGAATCCAATCAAAATAGGATTTCGAAACCGAACTTTTTCAAATTATTGGAAAGCCCCAACCAGTTATGAAATCGCATTGACAGCCTCGACTCTTGTCCTAGCTCGTCGGAGGGCTAGATTTGCCTCAATTATTTGTCTCTTTCCTTCCGCTGTTTTCAAATTTTCGTCTGCTGTTTCAAGAGTTTGCAGAGCTTCTTTTGGATCAATATCACTCCCCCTTTCCGCATAATTTACTAAAACAGTGATCTCATTATTGCCTATTCTAGCAAAACCACCCATTAGAGCCATCGTTAACAATTGGTCCTTCAGACGCATTCTCAAAATCCCTATATCCACAGCTGTAGCAATAGGGGCATGATTTGGTAATACACCAACTTGACCACTATTCGTAGATAAATTCCCAATGATTAGGGTAGATTTAGGCTTTAATGCTGTCATCTGTTTTAATGAAATATCTTCGCGAGAGAAGTTTAACCTCGGCCAAAAGATAAAGGAAGGACGCAGAATCTAGACTCCAAGAAGACAGTGTCATCTTGTTCCTAGACCAAAATTCATTTTCTGTGGAATCCAGAAATTTCATCTGTAAAAATGAAAAGAGAAACGCAATTTTGAGTCAATGGTCTTGCTACTGTTATTTCGGATAATAATTCCCCAATATTCTTTAGAAAGCTTGTATGGAATTTCTTAAATTAAAGATATAACTTAACGTTTGCGCGGTTTCATAATGTTCCTCAGAAGACCCGGGGTTGCAAGGTATCTTATTGAAGATACGTTGTCATGGATAAGAGACCTCTTTTAGATAATCGGTGGCAGAAATCTAATAGGCAGGCGCGCATTAACCCAATCAAATCGTCTGAGTCTAAAGCTGATGAATTGAGAAGTTATGTCAATCCCAGTGCAAAGTGGAAGTATTCTTTCTTTATTTTTCATTCTGATACAGCAGTGAACTTTGAATCTAGAAAAAATCTCAGACCAGGCTGAAAACTGCAATGTGCATTTAGAATATCTTGTAATCGTAATGACAAGGGCTCCAAAGACGCTAAGGATGTAAACAGATGAGCTCATTTCAACATTGAAAAATCTGATATCTCTAATTAAATGGAAAATCAGATTCCATTTCTAAGAAGATCATCCTCATAACAAATCAGAGGCTAAAAGATTTGAAAAGTGTCAAGGAAATTTCAGTTCCATGTTTATCTTTTCAATTTTCCTTAGAAGAGAAAGCTTCGATAGTCGACTAGATGAACTGAACCAGATTTCGAATCGTGTTTGCTGTTTTAATCATTTGATTTAATTGGTTTAATTATGCATGTATGAAAGCGATTCTTTGACTGAATGAAAGGAAAATGAGTTATACAGTTCCTTTACTCGATTTCATTAAACAGTAAGTGTTGATTTAACGGATGCCAAAAAAATCAGTAGATTAAATTGCTAATTCGGGTTATAATAATTATAGAAATTAATAGGAAGATAAAATCGACATTCCTAAGTTTTATATTGGTTTGCTAAATGTCATCAAGATACAAAGTCTCGGTGACATAGTGCATTATAATGTGGGACCTCTAACAGATCTAAATCTAGGTGGATGAATGAGTATTCTAAATAATGCGTAGATCAGATCATTGAGCAACTGGGATATTCATCTACAGATAGAATTATGTTCATTCCTTTTGAAAAAAGCATTCAGAACGAGATCCGCTAGAGGTGATCATGAATATATTGTTTTAGAAACATGCTCGGGAATCGATAAAGAATTACCTTATCAATTGAAACTCTAGGTTGAGATCTCATTTTTTATTATTCAGGATATTAACCGAATGAAATCGTTGAGTCTTACGTTTTCATAAACATTCTGATCATGAATGTAGCTGAGTTCTTAGATTTTCATCGGTTCTAGAGATAAGTGAATAGGAAATATTATTGAACGAAGAAAAAAAGATTTCTTAGAATTCATTTGGAATGTAGAGAATGTTGATTTTTAAAATGAAATTTGACTCTGCCATCTATAAATATCAAATGATGGGAATTTCTCATGAAATATGAAATAAATGTAGAATTATGTTCAGTGAAAACTTTCAAATGTAACGCCCATCTACCGGTTTGTTTCAAATGGTTCTTTAAAGGGAGGTCAATGTCAACAAAACAAGATAAAATGAAGTCAAATTAGATTTAAAGAGTAGTGATTCGAATAACAATGTATTGATTCAAAGTGCAATTGATCTAAAGAATATTCTATGAATCAAGATAAGTCGTTCTTATGAAAAGATGAAGGTGAAACCGCCAGCGGGGTAGAATGATGAAAATGGCTTTTGGAAGACGGAAAATTTAAAGTTTGGCTATGGATCAATCATTCTTTCTAAAATACAATAGTTTTATGATCCAGCTGACCCATTTGTCAAGCTAGCATGAACTTACTAATCTATCGTAGCTTGACAGATTATAAGTGTTTGAGATGAAGTGCTTAGAAGATCAAATTATTTAGATTTCTTATTGGTTTCAAACTGTTAAGATTTTCTACATTCTTGTGAAAAGGGGATCAAAAATCGATCTTACTTAGATTCTATGCATGAAAGAGGCATGTTTTCATTTTTCGTCATTGTGAAATTGTTGAAAAGTTTTCGTTAATCCGATTTATTAACAGAACTCCCACTGACAGGAAAAAATTTATATATAATGATGAAAGTCTACTGTTATTTTCAAAGCTTATAAAAAGGAGACAGGGAAAAAGATGGTTCAAGAACTGAAAAAGATGCAAATGATGTATGAAAGATTTGAGACATTTTTCTATATGTAGTCAATGACATACTTTAGAGATGGATTCCACTGCAAAACTGAGTGAAATCGCTCTGATAAAAGTCTTCAGCTGTCTCGAGATGAGAGTTTGTGTTCATTCTTAATGAGATTATGAATCATGTAAGATGGTGTTGCTAAATGATTGTTGTCGTGAGTATTCTCGCCGAGGATACCTCTGGAAGTAACAGAGTTCGGAATTCCTATAGACAAAAGGTCATGAGTATCATTATTTGCAGGTCATTTATGAATTAAGAACGACTGTGGAAAGGACTCCGTGGTTTGTGATTTGGCCATGCTGAGTAGGTGCAAGATTGAGTCTTCAAGCCGTATTCCGTGATTATAGAGATTATTCATATGAGGAATTTTCAAATTTTATTTCTTTGTGAGATTCCGCAGTCGGTAGGAAAAATAGGAATGGATTGTGCTGATCTTGACAAGTCAGGTGTTTGATAAATTTTAATTAAATATCTTGTGAAATAGTGAAATTCAGGAGGACTTATTCAAGTAATTATTGTTGTTAATGTATGGAAAGAGCAGTGAGAGAATGAGAATCTGAGTTGTTTCAGAGATCACAAATTGAGTCTGGCCTCCAGTGCTATGTTCCATTTTGAAAGAATTTTGATCATCTACTTCTGGTAATGAACATAAAAGAATTTCAGAAAGAAAAGATTGTAAATGGGCAAAATCATTTGATTCCTCATTTTTGGACATGAAAGACTTCAGGAATCTCATTTCTCCTTATCAATGAATTTGATCTCTCATTCTTAGAAGTCTGACACAGATTGAAGGAGATATGCAGGCTTTGCAGGTGTGAGCATGATCTTTGGATAAAAACTTCATAGTCCAAGTGGAATGATTTTTCTGTGGTAAAAAGGATTGTAGAATCAGTGTGATTCTGCATTGTGAGAGTGAAGCAGTCAAAATCTTTTAGATCTTTGTTCTGTTAGAGAACAATGGAATTTAAAGTCTTTGAAATTTTCTTTGGAAGATAGAAAGAATTGAAAAGCAGTTGTATCAGGATCAGAATGGAGATATTCTCTTTGATTAACCAAAAAAAGAAAAGAAATTATTTCTTAGAAGGTGGAAATTAGGAAGGTTTGACACTAATTAGGTGGAACTATACAATATATTCAAGTCACTAGAATAATTGACAGATATACAAATGGACAATAGAATACTTGACAAAGATTCGAATTGAGGATATGGTCAATTGAATCTTGACAAAAGATTTGAATTGACCATATAATAATAATTGAATCTTGACAAAGATTCGAATTGACCGTATAATAATAATTGAATCTTGACAAAGATTCGAATGGAGGACATGATCAATTCAATTGATACTGCTTGACAGAGGATTCGAATTGACGGTATACGAAGAATTGAGGAATTATGTATCATAGTCCCAATGACTATAACTACGATTCCACATTTCCACAGCAAAGTGAAGTTTCAGTATACTGAAGAATTAAGCAATTATGTATCACGGTGCCAATCACTATAACTAGACTTCCATACTTAACTTACGTTTCCATATAACACGTTTCCCATCAAAGTGAGCTATAACTATTCATCATTTTACAGGAAGGGAGTCTTATTTATGACCATTCAATGTAAAGAATTAACAAGCAGTTTGAAGTTATAAGAAAATCAGCGGACAATCTTTTGACTATTGAAAATAGTACTGAAGATTCGAGTAGTAGGGCTGAAAACCTTAATAAAGGTCATGAAATCAGGGGACACTGGTGATTTGACTAGATCTAACGATCTCGATTCAAGTCAAAAATATCGACATTTGTGGGTTCTATGCGAAAATTATTTATAGCAAATTATAAGCAAGTTGTAAAATTAAAATTTGTGAATCTTGCAGATATCACTTGAAAATGAGTAGTTCAGAAAGAATCGAAAGTTCGATTGATTCCGACACCTGGATTCTATGGACGAAAATTTGGTGTCTCGCGATCTCGAGGAGGAGCTTCGAGATTTTCTTAGTCAAAAAGAAGAAGAAGAAAAGAAAAAGAATTGGAAGCCAATAAAGCACATTCTAACGGAAATTGATTGTCTGATTCGCCTAATCGCGGACTTGTATTTGGAGTCGAGTCAAAAAGTACGGTGGGCTATGTGGATCGAAAGACTGAAGTGACCTATTATATGCAGTTTACAGAAGTTGCGAAAAAGAAAAATGAATATATGAAAATTATTATAGATTATCATTTGATCGGTCCAAATGGTTGATGTGGAATGAGGATTTTCTGATATCATCAGGGATTTGAAGTTCATAAATCAGCTACCGAAGTTGGGGTTGGAGTGGGCGGCTCGTGGATTGGATGAGGATGAAATCAGAGCAACTTTATTTGGTTTCGGGTACATTCAATTCATCTAGTTTCATTGAGGAAGAACCTTATTTGGATTCGGATAAATCCAATTCGGATGAATTGCATTCGGATGAATTGAATTCAGATGAATTGGATTTGGATGAATTGAATTCAGATGAATTGGATTCGGATAAATCAATTCAGATGAATTACATTCGGATGAATTGCATTCGGATAAATCCAATTCGGATGAATTGCATTCGGATGAATTGCATTCGGATGGTGCATTCAGATGAATTGGATTCGGATGAATTCAATGAGGAACCTTATGAAGATTATATTGATTCTTATCAAACAAAGACAGGATTAACGGAGGCTGTTCAAACAGGCATAGGTCGACTAAATGATATTCCTGTAGCAATTGGGGTTATGGTTTGAGTTTATCGGAGGTAGTATGGGATCCTTAGTTGGGGATAAAATCACCCGTTTAATTGAGTACGCTACCAACCAATCTCTACCTCTTATTATAGTGTATTGCTTCAGAGGCACGCATGCAAGAAGGAGTTTGAGCTTGATGCAAATGGCCAAAATATCCTCTGCCTTATATGATTTTCAATCAAAGGAAAAGTTATTTTGTACCAATTCTTTCATCCCCTACTACCGGTGGGGTAACGGCTAGTTTGGCATGTTGGGAGATATCATTATTGCCAGAACCCAACGCCTACATTGCATTTGCAGGTAAAAGTAATTGAAGAACTCTTGAAGATAACAGTACCGGAAGGTTCACAAGAGACTGAAAATTTATTCGAGAAGGGCTTATTCGACCTAATCGTACCGCGTAATCTTTTAAAAACCGTTCTTAGTGAATTATTGCAGTTCCACGGCTTCTTTCCTTTGAAGTCAAATTCTACTCACCTAGAGTACGCTAAGTTCAACTAGTTGATTTAATTAGTGGATTTGTAGGAAACAAGTAGTTAGCTTATCAGAATTGAAGTAAAAAAGAAATAAAAATTATCATACATATTTTTCACGAATAAATCCATCTATTTAGTTTTAAATTTCTTGTATTTATTATATTTCTATTTATCCGATTTATTTATTTATATCTATAATTTTAATTTAAAATTTGGTAATAATTATAATTAATTTTTTTAATTATTATAAATATAAAATATTAAAAAAAAAAAAAATAACAGGTGCAAATAGTCAATCGAGGTACTCCATTTTATGACAACTTTCCATTTTCCCTCTATTTTTGTGCCTTTAGTAGGCTTAGTATTTCCGGCACTTGCAATGGCTTCTTTATTTCTTCATGTTCAAAAAACAAGATTGTTTAGATCCAGGGCTCATCCTTTTTGGAAACTAAGATTTGGAGCATAACACAGATCTTTTGGAAATTGGGTCTAAAATATTTTTCTGCCGAAAAAGTTCTTATGTCTGAAAATGATCTATAGGTAGATGAATTCTAGCTAGTTTCAAATAGATCAGGATCATTTGATGACTAAAATGTAAAGTTGGTGGATCTAGGTGTATATCGATATGTATATTTGGATCATATGTATGGGGGTATGTTATTATTATTTTAGATTGAACCAATTTCATGAATTATTCCTTACTACTACTACTTATAAATAAATGGTTCATCTCAAACTAGTACTAGTTCACATTAAACTAGTACTAGTTTATGAAGTTCCTTCGTAAACAGCAAAGGAAAGTTAAAATAATTTGGGGTATTCTCCCAAATTTCAATAATTTCAATAAAATAAAATAAACTATGAGTTGGCGATCAGAACATGTATGGATAGAAGTTAGAACAGGATCTCGAAAACTAAGTAATTTTTTCTGGGCCCTTGTCGTTTTTAGGTTCATTAGGATTCTTAGTGGTTGGAACTTCTAGTTATCTTGGTAAAATTTGATATCTTTTTCCGTCTCAGCAAATCCTTTTTTTCCACAAGGGATCGTGATGTCTTTCTACGGGATTGCGGGTCTCTTTATTAGTTCTTATTTGTGGTGCACAATTTCCTTGAATGTAGGTAGTGGTTATGATCGATTCGATAGAAGAAAGGAAGGGGTTGTATTTTCGTTGGGGATTCCCTGGAAAAAACCGTCGCATATTCCTTCGATTCCGTCTAAGGATATTCAATCCATTAGACTAGAAGTCAAGAGGGTATTTCTGCTCGCTGTATCCTTTATCTAAATATTAGAGGCCGGGGACTATTCCGTTGACCCAGGCTGATGAAATTGACTCCGACAAATGGAAGAAAAAGCCGCGGAATTGGCCCTTTTCTTGCGCGTACCAATTGAAATCTTTTGAGAAAAAAAAAAATTGGGCTGAAGAAGGAATGCTTTTTTTCAGCAAGAGGAAAAAATACAAGAATCTTTCTATAATCTATAAGATAACAACTGAAGTTTCACCTGAACGTTTAGTCGAGTCAAAGCCGGCCTATATTCTCTGGAATAACTATAAAACAAAACTCTTTTTCTTATTTCTTCATTTTCTTATTTCTTCATTTGAATTTGAATCAAGTCTTAATCTATTTCTGTATTCTCTCTAGATATTGAAACAAAATCACAAAAATAGATTTGATACCTTGTCTAGAACTCACGTGTGAAAAACTATTAGATCACAGAGAGTCAACAGGGTTCATTAACAATTCACAGATGAAAAATGGCAAAAAGAAAACACCTACCCCCTTTTGTATCTTGCATCTATAGTCTTTTTTTGCCTTGGAGATTTCTCTCTCATTTATGAAAAGTATGGAATCTTGGATTACTAATTGGTCGAATACTGGTCAATCCGAAATTTTTGGAATGATATTCAAAAAAAATCTTCTAGAAAAGTTCATAGAATTAGAAGAAATCCTGCTCTTAGACAGAAATTTTCAAGGAATACTCGGAGACACATCTACAAAAGCTTTCTATAGGAATCCAAAAGAAACGATTCAATTAATCACGATACACAACGAAGATCGTATCCATATGATTTTCCACTTATCAACAAATATAATCTGTTTTGTTATTCTAAGCGGCTATTCTATTTTAGGTAATGAAGAACTTGTTATTCTTAACTCTTGGACTCAGAATTCCTATATAACTTAAGTGATACAATAAAAGCTTTTTGATTCTTTTAATAACGGATTTATGTATCAGTTTCATTCACCCCACGGGTGGGAGCTAATGATTAGTTCTGTCTACAAAGATTTTGGATTTGTTCATAATGATCAGATTATATCTGGTCTTGTTTCCACCTTTCAGTTATTCTGGATACTATTTTAAATATTGGATTTTCCGTTATTTAAATCGTGTATCTCCGTCACTGGTAGTTATTTATCATTCAATGAATGATTGACAAATGATCCACCAATAGTAATCTCTAATCCAAAACCTTCTATCCGGTGGATTTTCCATCCCAAGTATTTCAGTAAAATTCTAGAAAATAGCAGAATCGTGGATAGGGCCCTGTACTAGCGACCTATCCCAACTTATTGTGAAATTTTCGGATCAATGATTAGACTATGCAAACTCAAAATACTTTTGCTTGGATAAAGGAACAGATTTCTCGATCTATTTCCGTATCGCTCATGATATGTATCATCACCCATACGTCGATTGCAAGTGCATATCCCATTTTTGCACAGCAGGGTTATGAAAATCCACGAGAGGCGACCGGGCGTATTGTATGTGCGAATTGCCATTTAGCTAACAAGCCAGTAGATATTGAGGTTCCACAAGCAGTACTTCCGGATACTGTATTTGAAGCAGTTGTTCGAATTCCTTATGATAAACAAGTGAAACAAGTTCTTGCTAATGGTAAGAAGGGCGGTTTGAATGTAGGGGCTGTTCTTATTTTACCGGAGGGTTTTGAGTTAGCTCCTTCCGACCGTATTTCTCCAGAGATGAAAGAAAAGATAGGAAATTTGTCTTTTCTGAACTACCGCCCTGCTAAAAAAAATATTCTTGTGATAGGGCCTGTCCCCGGTCAGAAATATAGTGAAATCACCTTTCCTATTCTTTCTCCCGACCCCGCTACTAAGAAAGATGTTCACTTCTTAAAATATCCTATATACGTAGGGGGGAATAGGGGAAGGGGTCAGATTTATCCCGACAAGCAAGAGTAACAATACAGTTTATAATGCGACGGGAGCAGGTATAGTAAGTAAAATCATACGAAAAGGGAGGATATGAAATATCCATCACTGATCCGTCGGATGGACGTCAAGTGGTTGATATTATCCCTCCAGGACCGGAACTTCTTGTTTCCGAGGGTGAATCCATCAAATTGGATCAACCATTAACCAGTAATCCAAATGTTGGTGGATTTGGTCAGGGAGATGCCGAAATAGTACTTCAAGATCCATTACGTGTACAAGGTCTTTTGTTCTTCTTGGGATCTGTTGTTTTGGCACAAATCTTTTTGGTTCTTAAAAAGAAACAGTTTGAGAAAGTTCAATTGGCCGAAATGAATTTCTAGACTCGCGAATTTATCAACATCAAGGTCGTAAAAAGAACTCGATTCTTGTTGTCGATTATGTATGAAAAAAAAAATGAAATTATGAAAAACCTTTTATTTACTTTATGATTTTTTTTTTTTTAGCCAAATTGCATTAGTACGACTATGTGATTTTTGTTTTTGCTAGATTTCAATGGGAGGCATTTGATTCGATTTCAACTAGAATCCAATTGGTATAGATATTCGTATAATAAACGGGTAATAGAACGAACTCGAAATGCGGGAAACAAAAAAGTCTATGTGTATTATTCGTATTCCTACTCTTTGGACACAAGAAAAGGGTATAGAAAATTCCTTTTCTTGTGTCCAAAGATTAATAATTTTGGATCCTGTTCGTCAAAAATTCCTAGTCTTGGTGGCGGTTTTCCAGATGTATCAGAACTTTTTTTTTTTTACGTACAATTACATTACAATAGAGTAGTGGACAAAAAAAAGGGGGAAGTTCATTTTATGAATGAAATTCTATTAATTAAATGAAATAGAACTTATTCATCAATGCACTTTCCTTTTTTCTGAGATACTCAAATAAAAAAAAAAAAAACTCAATATAAATGGAGTAAGAGTATAGAAAGTATTTGTCCGATATCAAATCTACAGAAATATATTGATTCCGGGTAATTTGCGTAATTTTCCCTTTCGTCTAACTTGGAAAAGATCCATAGATACTATCAAGATCAAAGAACGGGTATTTTGAATCAATCAATAAAGTTCATTTTTCAAAAGCACCAGAGAATGGGCTTTTTTAAAACAACCTAAAAAGAAATCCGCCTTGCCATTTACACTACACGAAAAAAATCTGATTCTTAAGAACCCAACGGGCCCGTCCCCTCGAATCAGACAAAGAAAGAAGGGAATCCCGTCAAGTTCCTACGCTTTCATGTCTACAACTCAATTCATCCGATTACTACAGAGATGAACCTAATCCGGAATATGAACCATAAAAGAAAATACCTATTAAACCGATCACAAGAATACCAGTTACAGTACCTATTATCCAAAGAGAATCCTTCCAGTAGTATCGGCCATTTGCTCCACTTCCTCAATTTAATTTCATCAAATAGTCGTGCTATAGACATAAACAGTCGTGTATAATTAGGAGACGAGATCCTTCCGAATGGGCTAAGAATCCTTAGAATTCTTATTTATTTTCTTTCGTTTTCCTAATTGAAGAAATAATTGGAAAATAAAACATAAGTACAAAAATGAGTAATAACCCCAGTAGAGACTGGTACGATTCAATTCAACATTTTGTTCGTTCAGGTTTGATTGTGTCATAGCTCTATAATTTGGGATTAGGTTTATCGTTGGATGAACTGCATTGCTGATATTGACCCCAAAAAAGACGGTAGGTACAGCTAAGCCGTGAACAGCCAACCATCGTACTGTAAAAATGGGATAGGTTCGATCTATAGTCATTTGATCAGGGCCTCCTAAAATGATCTACTAAATTCATCAAGTTGTTCCAAAGGATCAAAACGGCCAGTTATTAATGGAATTCCTTGTCGGCTTTCTGTGAAATATTCGTTTGGCCGAGGGCTTCCAAATACGTCGTAAGCTAAACCGGTACTGACGAATAACCAACCCGCAATGAATAGGGAAGGTATAGTAATGCTATGAATAACCCAATATCGAATACTGGTAATAATATCAGCAAAGAACGTTCTCCTGTGCTTCAGACATGCTCAGCTCCACATATTCTTTACAGTCAAGGGGGGTCGATTCCGTAAAAGATAAGATCAGTAAAAGGCAATCACTGAAATGGAATCTTTGTAGGACCGTCAATATTATACCGAGGGCATCTTTAGAGTATACCAAATCAGTATAGCTATCCTTCTTCTGACACAGCAACGAAAATGGAATCATTATCGAAAGAGTCCTAACTAATTGATTGCTACCTTCTTGGTATAAAATGACACTGTATTCTATATTCTTAGAATGAATACAATCAAAGAGATTCTACTATATTCCAAAATTTTAGTCGATATGAGATCTATAAATTTCCTTTTCTTGGTTGTAGAGACAGTTTTTTGTTGGAATCTTCCCTCTTTTACTTTTAATTTTTAAGTAATGAATTATTCGTCTAGTAAAAAATACTAGTAGTAGATTCTACTTGATGAAAGAAAAAAAAAAAACAATTTAGGATTAATAGTTTTAATCAATTTTTGGAAAGGGGTCAAACTTTCTTTTAACATATGGAAAGAAAAAATGGAAAAATTGTATTCCATAATAACTTATTCACAAATAAAATTCTTGTTGAATAATTATTTGTAAATATATTTGTAAATTAAGTTTTTGAAACCTTGTTCCTATTATTAGTTAGCGTTCAAGACAATGGGTTAATAAGAATCACGACCGTTTGCCTGCCACTTTCTCTTTGTTCATGTCGTCGAGAATGGTCTATAATGATAGATGAATTAAAAACTTTCAATTGCACTTATTTTTTTCAATTGGTATTTTTGTATATCTTCTTATTTTACAAAATGTAAACTTAGGTAAATGCTTTAGAAACATACGTAAAAAGACTATATTTAATTTATATCCTTTATGCTTACTATAACTAGCTATTTTGGTTTCTACTAGTGGCTTCTACTAACTTCCAGCTCTATTTATTGGTCTGAGCAAAATGGACCGACTTATTTAAAATTTCTAGTTGAAAAGAAAAATTTAGAATTGAAATCTTCTGCGAAATTCTGCTTGTATTCTGTAGGTACCCCTTACTGTACCCGTTTTAAATTCTTGAGTCATTGAGATTCACGTTAATTCAGTTAATATTTACTATTTAGTATATTGACTATTTAGGTATATATTTATTACCTATTTTTATCTTTTCTAAAAATTCAAATGATTGAAGTTTTTCTATTTGGAATCGTGTTAGGTCTAATTCCTATTACTTTGGCTGGATTATTCGTAACTGCATATTTACAATATAGGCGTGGTGATAAATTGGACCTTTGATTATTCATTTCTTTTTTGACTGGCCTTTCCTTTCTTTAATCTACAGGGTCAAATTCGAATTGCTGTGAAAGTGCTTGAACGCCTTGGAATATAATTCGATTTACGAAGAAAAACCACGCTCTGTAGGATTTGAACCTACGACATCAGGTTTCCGGAGACCCGCGTTCTGACCGAGCTGAACTAAGAGCGTTTTCTTATTTTTTAGAATAGATAATGCCTCTAAAGGTAAAAGAAAAGGATTCTTTTTCGAATCCCGATCCTCGTTGAATGCCTATAGTTTTTAGTTTTATAAAAAAGAAAATGAACGGAGTCCGTCAATTGGAATCAGTCTCAATTGATTCCTCATTTACCGCTTTCAACGGAGCGGTAATAAATCAAGAGATGACAGGATTTGAACCTGCATTTGTACCCAAAACAAAACGCGCTACCAAGCTGCGCCACATCCCTTGACTGTTACAGTGTCATTGTAGAGAATTCCTGTCTTGTTTTCCACATCCCTATTTCTCCATTGCGAATCACACTTTTTTTGTCTCATTTGTCAACATATATATATAATAATAATAATAGAAAAGAGAAATCTTATGGAGTGTTGTACATTTCCATTGAATTTAACTTCAATTTGAATGAATTAGGGATTCCGTATACAATTCTAAGTAGACCTTAACTACACATGCATCTGAACATATATGCATTATCTTTATGTATTTCAATAAAAAGGAGGTTTTTCAATGCGAGATCTAAAAACATATCTCTCCGTGGCTCCAGTCCTAAGTACGCTATGGTTTGGGGCTTTAGCAGGTCTATTGATAGAGATTAATCGTTTTTTCCCGGATTCATTATAGTTATTTACATTATTTACAGCGGAATGAATGACGAAGATTTTATATAGAATCCAATATCGTTAACTAATCCCTACCCCCATTTTTCTCTTTTTTCCTTTTATTCTTATTTTCTTTTTTATTAAAATTAAAAAAAATAAGGGACGAAAGAGAAAGAATAAAAGTGGATTCAACGTCGTCGAGACTCAGAAACATTTCAATAAAATGAATAAATGGAGAGCATAGGAAGGTAAGAGTGTATAGTACTCAAGGTCAGAAAATACAAATACAAATCTTCTTAAGAAATATACTTGCTAGGGTGAAATAAATTTTCGAATCGTTGTCTTACTTGTCGCTTACTTTATCCTGTAGCTTTGGTTTGATTATTATTCCTTTTTAGAGATTGGTTCAAGTTAGTAACTTCGATTTGTTTTTCCTTTTCTTCCTTTCAGATCAAAATCAAATGAAATAAAAAAGTTAAATAAATCAAAATAAAAATACAAGGAGGTTAATAATAAAAAAAGACACTTTCAATCCTGTGATTTTAGAATGTAACAGTTTGTATCCGAACAGTGTTAAGAGGTATCCTTGGGCATTTCAACGAATATAATACTCAAATCAATTAGTCAAAAATTATCCTATTACTTCCATAAACACTCTTGATTCATAGGAAATAAAAATCGATATTTAATATGTATCCAACCTTTCCTTTCAAGCGGAAAAAACAACAATGCACTCTCCGACATATTCAGATCGAAATCCTACTTTGGGGGTTAAAGATGACAATTAAAATGGTTTTCAGGTAATCAATCCAATAAACTAAAAAAAATCATGAATCATTAAAGCATGACCATACTAAAACTAAGCAATCTTTTCGTAAGCGTTTGCCCCGATTCAGCCGGGGATCGAATTGATTATAGAAACACGAGTTTACTTACTCGATTTGTTAGCGAACAGGGAAAAATATTATCTAGACGGGTGAATAGATTGACCTTGAAACAACAACGATTAATTACCACTGCTATAAAACAAGCTCGTATTTTATCTTTGTTACCTTTTCTCAATAATGAGAAAATAATCAGAAAAAATTTAAAAGAACCGAGTCGACCTCTAGAATTCTCAATAATAAGAAAAATAATGAGAAAAACTTTAAAAGAAACCGAATCGACCTCTAGAACTAGAGGTGGTCTTAGAACCAAAGCAATTCTTTGTTTATTCTTTGTTCATTTGAATCAGAATTCAAATCCGAACTTAAACGAGAGTTGGTGTTTTGTTCGACAAATCCGACAATCCAGATTTTAGTATCGTGTCGTAAGAAAAAAACGAATCGAACAAAAAAAATAAACATGGAACATCAATTTGACTACGACGATCTAAAAGTCTGGATTGTCATTAATGCACCTGTTCGGATTTTCTGATTTGAACAGGAATATTGTAGTTTGATTAAAATGATTTAATTATTATTGAATAAATTAGATAAAGGATAAGGGGTGAGATCTCTTTGAACTAAATGTGATGTTCTAATTCCTGATCAAAAAGAATGAGTGATCAAGATCTTTTTTACTTCAATTGAAAAACTAGTTGTAAAACTAGATTAAATCAACTAGTTGAACTATAGGTACTTAGGTGAGGTAGAAGACTTTAAAGGAAAGAAGCAGGAACTGCATTGGACACCGGAACCAAGATTCCAGGTAAGAATTAGGTAGGTGTTATAAATTGGGATGGGATTTCTGCAATCGTCTTGAATGAAACCGGTACTGTATCTTCGGATTCTTCAAATAACGGAAAATCAATGTTATGCAAAGGCGTTAGGCTGTTCAACCCGTAGGGGATGATACATAACGTTGGTATAAAAAACTTTTAGCCATTGAAAATCATATAATGAGAGAAAATTACATGAAAGAAATTTTCCAGTTGAAAATCTAAGCCTTCTTGCAGAGTAATTTTATTTCAAAGTGGGATGAGAGGTAGAGATTGGTTGGTAGCGTACTCAATTAAACGGGCGATTTATCTAACTAAGGATCCCATACCTCCGATAAACTCAAAATCCATAACCCCAATTGCTACAGGAATATCATTTAGTCGACCTATGCCTGTTTGAACAGCCTCCGTTAATCCGTCTTTGTTTGATAGATAATGCTGAAATCTTCACCAAGGTTCACTCATTAGATTATCCGAGGTCAATTCATCTGAATACAATTCATCCAGTACAATTCATCCGAATGCAATTCATCCAGGTGGATTTATCCGAATACAATTCATCGAATGCAATTCATTCCAAGATGGATTATCGAATCAATTCATCTAATTCAATTCATCCAAATCCAATTCATCTGAATTCAATTCGATAAGATACGATTCATCCGAATTGGTTATCGAAATCAAATAAGGTTCTTCCTCAATGAAACTAGATGAATTGAATGTACCCCGAAATATGATAAAGTTGCTCGCGATTTCATCCTCATCCAATCCACGATACTTCGCAACTGACTTCGGTAGCTGATTTATGAACTTCAAATCCTGATGATATCAGAAAAATCCTCATTCCACATCAACCATTTGGACCGATCAAAATGATAATCTATAATAATTTTCATATATTCATTTTCTTTTTCGCAACTTCACTGTAAAACTGCATATAATAGGTCACTTCCTCAAGTCTTTCGATCCCACATATCCCCCAAGTACTTTTTGAATCGACTCCAAATACAAGTCCGCGATTAGGCGAATCAGACAATCAATTTCCGTTAGAATGTATTAACTTCAATGGCTTCCAATTCTTTTTCTTTTCTTCTTCTTCTTTTGACTAAGAAAATCTCAAGCTCCTCCTCGAGATCACCAGACACTTTCAAATGCACTACGTCCGCATAGAACTCCCAGGTGTCCAGAATCAATCAGAACTTTCGATTCTTTCTGAACTACTCATTTTCAAGTGATATTTCGCAAGATTCACAAATTTTAATTTGCAACACTTATAATTTAATTATAACAATTTTCGCATAGAAACCCTAAATGTCCCGATATTTTGACTTGAATCTGAGATCGTTAAGATCTAGTCAAATCACCAGTGTCCCCCGATTTTCAAGAGCCTTTATTAAGGTTTTCAGCCTACTACTCTCAGATCTTCAGTACTATTTTCGAATAATTAAAAGATTATCCGCCGATTTTCTTATAACTTCAAACTCGCTTGTTGTTCTTTACATTGAATGGTCATAAAATAAGACTCCCTTCCTGTAAAATGATGAATAGTTGCGCATAGCTCACTTTGCGATTAATGGAAACGTAGAAGTTAGAGTATGGAGCACGTGAAGTTAAGTATGGAAGTCTAGTTATGAGTGATTGGCACTGTGATACATAATTGCTTAATTGCTTCAGTATGCTAGAACTTCTCCTTTGCTGTGGAAATGTGGAATCCGTAGTTATAGTCATTGGGACTATGATACATAATTCCTTAATTTAACTTCGGTATCACCGTCAATTCGAATCCCTGATCAAGCAGTATCCAATCGGTGGAATTGTTGATCATATCCTCAAATTTCGAATCTTTGTCAAGATTCAATTATTGATATACGGTGAATTCAGATCTTTTGTCAAATTCAATTATTATATGGTCAATTCAAATCTTTATCAAGATCAATTGATATATCCTCAATTCGAATCTTTGTCAAGTATTCTATTGTCCATTTGTATATCTGTCAATTATTCATGGGCAGACCAACAATTGACATATATTCCAATTAGCTATTGAGTTCTTATCAATACTAAAGCAATCACTACTAACAAGAAGTGTGAAAAAGGATTCTCTTTTCTTTTTTTTGTGGGAATCTGGGGGTAAGACTTCACTATGATATGAATAGGATCAAATTCCTTTCATTCGAAAACTAGAATGATAAAAAGAGTTTTTCCTGTCTTCCATCGAACAACAAAAGAAGATTTTTTTCTTTCCTAGAACCTGAAAGTCTTTCCTGAAATCTAGTCTAATAACTAAAGTAAATTTGTGGTTCTATTACAACATGGAACAAAAAAGACCATGCAGGATGGGTCGAAAGGTTTGTGATACTTCAGAAAGAATAGACCAATCCGAGATCCTGGGTTTCATTGTGGATCCAAGACAGCAATAAAACACTTGAGTCTTAGATTTTTGAAGACAAATCTGCGATATCTAGAGATATTATAAAATATGTATTTGTTATCAGCACATTGCAATAGAATATTTGTAGTCATGCCTTTTATTTCTGTATACTGCTACTAAAAATGAGGGTGGGCCGAGTTTAATGCAATTCAATTAATAGAACGGAGACTAATTACGTGTTATCTTAGGAATATCCTCTTATACATCCAAAGTATCTACTGGTTTAAACTCAAATTTGATCTCTTTCCATACTTCACAGCTAATTCAGGACTCCACTTACAAGCCTCACGGATAATTGTATTACCAGCAGCAAGATCACGTCCTTCATTACGAGCTTGTACACATGCTTCTAGAGCTACTCGGTTAGCTACGGCACCTGGCGCATTACCCCAAGGGTGGCCTAAAGTTCCTCCACCGAACTGTAGTACGGAATCATCCCCAAAGATCTCGGTCAGAGCAGGCATATGCCAAACGTGAATACCCCAGAAGCCACGGAATAACACCTGGTAAAGAGACCCAATCTTGAGTGAAATAAATACCACGGCTTCTATCTTTTCAATAAAGTCGTCGCGCAATAAATCAACAAAGCCCAAAGTGATCTCTCTTTCTCCTTCCAGTTTCCCTACTACGGTACCGGAGTGAATATGATCTCCACCAGACATACGTAAGGCTTTAGCTAGTACACGGAAGTGGATACCATGATTCTTCTGTCTATCAATAACTGCATGCATTGCACGGTGAATGTGAAGAAGTAGACCATTATCTCGGCAATAATGAGCCAATAGTATTTGCAGTGAATCCTCCTGTTAAGTAGTCATGCATTACGATAGAACTCCCAATTCTCTAGCAAATATTGCTCCTTTCATCATTTCTTCGCATGTACCCCGCAGTAGCATTTAAGTAATGCTCCTTTGATTTCACCTGTTTCCGCCTGTGATTTATAAATAGCTTCGGCACCAAGAATAGAAACAGGTCTCCTCAACCTTTTATAAATGGCTGGGAGTTCACGTTCTCTATCCATCTTTAAGTAAAAATCAAGTCCACCACAGGAGACATTCATAACATGCTCTACCATAGTTTTAGCAGATAACCCCAATTTACGGTTTAATAGTACATTTTTTTGTCCAACAAGGGGACGACCATGCTTGTTCAATTTATCTCTCTCTCAACTTGGATCCCGTGAGGCGAACGGCAAGAAAGAGTTTTAACATAAGCAACAGGGATTCGTAGATCTTCCCAGAGCCGTAGAGCACATGAGCTTTGAATCCAAATACATTTTCCACCACAATGGAAGTAAACTTGTGTTAATGTAACAGACCCTTCTTCAAAAAGGTCTAAAGTAATGCTTCATAACAGATATATTGATCTGCTTCTCCAGGAACGGGCTCAATGTGGTAGCATCGCCCTTTGTAACGATCAGACTGGTAAGTCCGTCGGTCCACACAGTTGTCCATGTACCAGTCGAAGATTCAAGCCGCTTTACCGCAGCCCCTGCTTCTTCAGGGGGAACTCAGGTTGCGGAGTTACTCGGAATGCTGCCAAGATATCAGTATCTTTGGTTTCGTATTCAGAGGTATAATAAGTCAATTTGTACTCTTTAACACCCGCTTTGAATCAACACTTGCTTTTAGTCTCTGTTTGTGGTGACATAAATCCTCCCTACAACTCATGAATTAATAATTTGACAACAACAACAACAAGGTCTACTGACACAAATGAATTAGGCGTTAATGAAACTTTTCTTAAGAATCTTTCACAAACTTCCAACGTAATATTATCAACTAATCAGAATGTTTTGATTATTAGACCATATGAGTTACCAAACACATCATTATTGTATACTCTTTTCATATATATAGCGCAACCCCATTTTTCTTTTTGGCATCAAAATACCTAACCTAACTAATGAAAATTACCTCTTGACAAGTGGTATATATTTGTATATGTAAATCCTAGTAGTAGGAAAATAGGCGGAATTCAAAAAAGGGTATGAAAACAAAAAGAAAGAAGAATAGGTTATAGGCGTAAATCAAAGACACTGAAATGAAAATAAGAAGAACCAATAAGATAGAAAAAATTGTAATGTAAATAGAGTTTGGGTTCGAATTCCATAGAATTCTGTCTAATAGATATGGGATTGTCTATAACAAAATCAGTGCTAACTTCCATTTCTTATTGAATTAACTGATCGATGTGCTATCGGACATTTCTTTTTTGAATTCGATAATTTTTCACAAACAAAGATTTCGACATATTTTATTTAATATTATTTAGTAGTATTATTATGAGCATTAATCCTACTAACTTTTCGGATTCTAGGAGTTTCACACTTGACAAAAAAGCCTGGGGCGTATTATCGTCCAAATCATTGGTCCGGTACTAGATGTCAAAAGCCTTTCACCAGGCAAGATGCCTAATATTTATAACGCTCTAGTAGTTAAAGGTCGAGATATTGTTGGTCCAACCCAATTAATGTGACTTGTGAAAGTACAGCAATTATGGGGAAAATAATCGAGGTTAGAGCTGTAGCTATGAGTGCTACAGATGGTCTAACGAGAGGAAGATGGAAGTGATGAATACCGGAGCTCCTTTAAAGCGGTTCCGGTTAATTGGAGCGACGCTCTGGGACGAATTTTTAACGATGCTTGGGGAGCCTGTTGTTATTGATAATTTTAGGTCCTGTCGAGACTCGTACAACATTTCCTATTCATCCGATCTGCACCTGCCTTTATAGCAGTTAGATACAAAATTATCGATTTTGAAACAGGAATTAAAGTAGTCGATCTTTACTAGCCCCTTTTATCGCCGCGGGGAAGATGGATTATTTGGGGGAGCCAGGAGTTGGTAAACGGTACTCATTATGGAATTGATTAACAATATTGCCAAAAGAGGCGTATCTGTATTTGGCGGGTGGGTGAACTCATGAAGGAAATGATCTTTGGAAATGAAAGAATCTGGAGTCAGCTAATGGAAGAAAGATTTTCAGAATCGGGGCAGTTTCTTTAGTTTATACAGATGAAGAACCACCTGGGGCTCAGGCGGGTGAGTTGGTTTGATCGTCAACGATGGCGTGGAATATTTTCGAGATGTTAATGAACAAGACGTACTTCTATTAATGACAATATCTTCTGTTTCGTCCACAGGATCCAAGTCTCGGCCTTGCTGGGTAGAATGGCCTTCTGCCGTCGGTTATCAACCGACCTTATACCGAAATGGGTTCTTTACAAGAAAGAATTGCTTCTACTAAACAAGGGTCTATAACTTCTATTCAAGCAGTTTATGTACCTGCAGACGATTTGACCGACCCTGCGCCCGCTACCACATTTGCACATTTAGATGCTACTACCGTACTATCAAGAGGGTTGGCCGCAAAGGGATCTATCCAGCAGTAGATCCTTTAGATTCAACGTCAACCATGCTTCAACCCCGGATCGTTGGTGAGGAACATTATGAAACCGCGCAAAGCGTTAAGCAAACTTTACAACGCTATAAAGAACTTCAGGACATTATAGCTATCCTTGGGTTAGACGAATTATCCGAAGAGGATCGTTTAACCGTAGCAAGAGCGCGTAAAATTGAGCGTTTCATCACAACCCTTTTTTATGTAGAAGTCTACCATTCT
>JAIFAC010000068.1:0-22500 GCA_026545765.1 Plantago major
AGAACACACTTGAGAGTTCAACAACACACAAGGAGTGGGATAAAACAACAATAAATAAAATCTAACGATAATTACAAACGAGAAGCCAATTAGACGAACAACACACAGAGAGTACAAAATAAACGAATTCAAGAACCTCTACTTTAGGTTAACAAATACAAAAAGGATAATAAATAAAAACGTAACAACTCCAATTGATATATAAACAACACAATAAAGGAGGATAATGTCAACCCAAGAAGTCTATTAGATATTTAAACAATACACTGAAGGAGTAAGGAGAACAAAATTGAAGAAATACCACGAGAAATTAAAAGACACACACAAGGAGGACAAACAACACAAAGGAAGGGACAACATAACCAGAGGTAGTTGAATTCTTGAGATTTAAAACAACACATGAGAGGTAATAAAAGTCAATAAACGGAAGAAATCTACTTGAGTTAAACAAAACACAAAAGGAGGATAAATAAAAACGAATAACCTAATCAGAGAGACAAAGGAACAACAATAAATGAGAGTGGATAATGTCGAACGGACAGGCCCATAGATATTTGGAACAATACATCAAGGAGTATGAGTATCAAAAATCAGAACACTTGACGGAGAGCTCAACACATAAGGGGAGGAGCAACAAACACACAAAGGAGTGACAACGAAACTATAGTTACCTGATACTTAAACAACATACAGGAGAGTACAAATAACGCATCTAAGAATTCTACTTGGTGTTAAACAAATACAAAATAGAGTGGGATAAACAAAAAACGCAATAATTTAATTGAGACAACAACACAATAACGAGAAAGGAGAATAAAACGAAGAAGTTTTGCTGATATTTAAAATACATCAAGGAGTATGAGTATCAAAATTGGGAAGAACACTACTGAAGAGTTCAATAACACATAAGGAGGATAACAACACAACAAAGGAGGGACAGACCATAAACGGAGAAGCCAATTTGAGATTTAAACAATACACATGAGGAGTAATAAAATTGAATTAACCAAGAACTTATCAGAAAGTTAAATAAAACAGAAGGAGGACAACAAAAACGAATAACCCAATTGAGAGACAAAATACAATAAACGTGGATAATGTCAAGAAGTCTATTAGATATTTAAACAATACAATTCCAGGGAGTATGAGTATCAAACAAGAACACCATTTCGAGAAAGTTCAATGAGCACATAAGGAGGATAAACAAATACAAATATGAGGACAATTATAAAACAGAAGTTGGATTTGAGATTTAAACAACACACATGAGGGAGTAAGAACATCAATTCAAGAATCTAATTGAGTTAAACAAAAACACAAAAGGGAGTGGAGGAAAATAACTCCAATTTAGATACAGTCAGCCACAATAAAGGGAGGGAGAATGTCAAGAACAAGAAGTCTGGCTAGAGGTCAACAATAAAATCAAGTGATATGAGGCATTAAAATCAAGAAATACTACTTGAGAAAGTTCAAATAACATACATAAGAGGGATAAATACAATGGAAGGAGGGACAATTGTAAACGGAAGCTAATTTGAGATTTAAACAACACAATAGAGGAGAATAAGAATTAACGTAAAACTCTCTACTTGAGAAAGAAACACAAAAAGGAGGGATGAACAATGAATTAATTCCACTCAGAGATAAACAACACAACAAGGAGTGGATAATGTCAAACTAAGAAGTCTATTGATATTTAAAACAATCAATCAAGGAATATGAATATCATAATCAAGAACACTATCAAGGCCAAAACAAATAGACATGGGAAGGACAAACAACAATAAAATGAGGATAATACAACCAGAGAAGCCACCGAGATTTAAACAACACAGGAGGAGGCAATAATATAATCTAATCGAACTCACTGAGAGTAAACAAACACAAAAGGAGGATAAACACAAACGGACTACTCCACTTGGAGAGATAAACAACACACAAAGGAGGGGACACACAACGTAAGAAGTCTATTAGATTTGGGCACAACCAAGGAACAGGAATACATCAAGAACACTACTACAGCTAAATAAATGTATATAAGCAGGGGATAAATAACACAATAATGAGGGATAATTTACAAAACGGAGATGCCAATTCGAGATTTTAACAATACATGTGAGGATAATAATATAATCTAATCAAGAACTCTACTGAGAGTAAAACAACAATAAAAGGATGGATAAACAACAAATCTAATTACCCACTTCTGAGAGATAAAACACAATAAAGGAGTATAATGTCAAACGAAGAAGTCCTCACAGAGATTTAATGACCAATCACAATATGAATATCATAATCAAGAACATGAATACACAAGAACAAATACACATATGAGTGGTATAGACAACACAAGAAAAGGAGTGACAATTACAAAACGAGAAGTTTAACGGATTTAACAACACACAAGGAGGAGGTTGAAATATGAATCGAACTCTACCAGAGTTAAACAAAATACAAGAAGGAGGATAAATAAAAATCTAACAACTCCACCGAGATATAAACAAATACAACAAAAGGAGGGGACAACAACGTAAGAAGTCTAAGGATATTTAAACAATATACCAAGGATATGGAGTATCAAAATTGAAGAACATCATTTATAGCTCAACAACACATACAAGGAGTGACAAATACACAATGAGTGGGAGAAGAAGTAAAACGAAGTCAATTTGAGACGAAACAACAATAATGGGAGGAGTAATAATATAACCCAACGTAAGAACTTCTACTTTGAGAGTAAACAAACACAAAAGGAGGATAAATAACAACCATCTACTTCCACTGAGAGATAACAACACAATAAAGGAGGACAATGTCAACGGACAGTTTATTAGAGATCAACAATCAAATCAAGGAATACAATATCACAATCAAGAACACTATCAATAAAGCTAACAACATGACATAAGGAGTGAGCAACAACACACAAACGCAGGGAGCAATTACAAACGGAGAACAATTTGACGAAATAACACAGGAGGAGTAAGGTAACAACGAACGTAAGAACTTTACCGAGGGTTGAACAAAACACAGCAGAGGGGATAAATAAATAACGAACAACTGCACTGAGATATAAACAATAACAAGGAGTGATACAAACGTGTCAAAGGATATTTAAACAATACATCAAGGAGTATGAGACAAATTGAAGAAGACACCGAGAGTTCAACAACACAATATAAGGAGTGACAACAATACAATAAACGAAAGGGATAGCTACAAACGGAAGTCAATTTGAGATTTAAACAATACAAAGGAGAGGTTAATATAACGAATTAAGAACTTACTGAGTGTAAAACACAAAAAAGGAGTGTGATAAATAAAAATGAACAACTCAGCATTTGAGAGATAAACAATACAATAAAGGAGTGGGGACAATGTCAACTAAGAAGTCTAGTTAGATATTAACATTACATCAAGGAGTACAGAATCATAATCTGAAGAACAATACTGGGAGAATTAACAACACACCCTAAGGAGTGTGGACAAACAACACAACAAAGGAGTGACAATTACAAACGAGAAGTCAATTTGAGATTTAAACAACACATGTGAGGGAGTAATAAAATAATGAAATGATGAATCCCTACTTGAGAGTAAACAAAACACAAAAAAGGATTGGAGATAAACAACCATGTATCAATTACTCACTTGAGAGATAAACAAATACAATAACAAAGTGATGGGATAATGTCAAACAAGAAGTGCAAGTAGATATTTAAACAATATAATTGGTTGTAAAAGAAGGAGTGTCAAAATCAAGAACACTACTGGAGAATTAAAAAAGATGAACATAAGGATGGGAGCAAACAAATACAATAAAGGGAGGACAATTACAAACGGAGAAGTTAATTTGAGATTTAAACAACACACAATGTAGTAGTAATAAATAACTAACGAAGAATTTCTTACCGAGAGTTAAACAAAACACAAAAGGATTGGACAATAAATAAAACGAATAACTGTTCCACCGTAGATAAACAAACACAATAGGGGAGTAGTTATAATGTCACAAATTAAGAAGTCTATTAGATATTTACACAATCAATCAAGGAAATATGAATATCGTAATCAAGAACACTACTGACGAACTAACACACATAAGGAGTGGACACATACAAATGAAAGAGATACCATATAACGAGAAGTCAATTGAGATTTAAACAACACACAGAGGGAGAGGCTAATATAATAATGCTAAGGCAACTTACTTGAGAGTTAAAACAAAACATGTGTGAGCTGGATAACAATAATGAACGCATCACCTACCGAGAGACAATAACACACAATAAAAGAGTGGGGATAATGTCAATGGGTAAGTCTAGAGATACGGTAAATAATACATGTAAGGAGTAATGAGTAAAGTCAAAATCAAGAAACACTACTGAGAATTAAAAAGACACATACGAGGGATAAATACAATAAAGGAGGGACAATTACAAATCTAGAGAAGCTAATTTTGAGATTAAATAAATACACAATAGAGGAGTAATAAATAATAACGAAGAAATTTCTACCAGAGTTAAACAAATACAAAAAGGTGGGGATAAAGAAATGAATAACTCTTAAATTGAGATGGTAAACAAATACACAACAAAGGAGGAGAACACAATGGAAGTATATGATATTTAAACACAATATCAAGGAGAGGAGTATCAAAATTGAAGAAATATTTTACTTGAGAGTTCAACAATACACACAAGGAGTGGACAATAAACACAATAAACGAGGGAGACATACCCGGAAAGTAAGCCAATTTGAGATTGCAAACAAATACATGAGGAGAATAACAAAGAATTTAACGTAAGAACTCTACTGATATATAAAACAAAACACAAAAGGAGGATAAATAACAAACGCACCATTCCACTCAGAGATACAAATACAATAAAGGAGGATAATGTTTAAATGTAAGAAGTCTATGAGATTTAACAATCAATCAAGAATATGAATATCAATCGAAGAACATCATTTGACAGCTAAAACAACACACATAAGAGTGGACAACAACAATAAACGGAGGGAGAATTAAACGAGAATAATTTGAGATTTAAACAAACACATGAAGAGTAATAATATAATTAACGAAGAATTTAATGAGAGCAAAACAAAACATGCATGAGTGATAAACAATAAACGGGATTACCCACTGAGAGAGATAAATACATAACAAAGGAGTGCTATAATGGACCCAATAGGTCTAAGAGATTGGGCAATCAATCAAGGAATATGAATATCACAATCAAGAACACTACTTATTAAATAACACACATAAGGAAGAGTACATAAACACACAACAAAGGAGGACACTACAAACGGAGGTGTCAATTTGAGATTTAAACAACATACACAGGAGTAATAAATAATCTAACGAAGAACTCTACTTGAGGAGGTTAAACAAACACAAAGGAGGGGATAAATAAAACGAATAACCTAATCAGGAAGGAAAACAACACAATAACGAGCAGCGATAGCCAAGAAGTTTATTAGATATTTAAATGTCACACCGAAGGAGAAGGAGGAATAAAATTGAAGAACATCATTTGAGAGTCTGAATAACACATAAGGAGGACAAACAAATACAATAAAGGAGTGGGATAATTGACAAACTAGAAGTCAATTAGACGGAACAACACATGAGAGAGGATAAAATAACCACCCAAGAACTGCATTTTCTGAGGTTAAACAAAACATGAAAGGAGGGATAAAAAATTAACAACTCCAATTGAGAGATAACAATACAACAAAGGCAATAATGTCAAACGGTTAGTCTATTAGATATTTAAATAATAGTCGAGGACCAACAGATTAAAATTAAAGAATACTACTGAGTTCAACAATACACACAAGGAGTGGAGCAACAACATGAATAAAAGGAGGGACACCATAAACTAGAGAAGTCAATGATTTAAACAAATAATGAGAGTAATAAATAACGTAACGAAGAACTCTACTTGCAGTTAAACAAAACACAAAAAGGAGGATAAATAAAAAACGTAATAACTCACCGAGAGGTAAATAATACAATAAATGAGTGATAATGTCAAACTAAGAAGTCTATTAGATATTTGCACAATACATCAAGGAGGCGAGATCGAAATCAAGAACACACGAGAGTTTTAAATAAATAATAAGGAGTGACAAAATAAGAATAAAGGAGGTAAGGCTACAAACGAGAAGCCAATTTGAGATTTAAACAACACAATAAGGAGGAGTAATAACGAACAAGAACTTACTTGAGACAAACAAACAGGCGAGGGATAAAATAAAAACGCAACAACCCCACCAGATAAACACAACAGTGATAGAGAATGTCAAACAAGTAAAGCCTTTGCTGATATTTAAACAATACATCAAGGAGCAGGAGTATCAAAACTGGAAGAACACTACTTGAGAGTTCAACACAAGGCAAGGAGGATAAACAAATACAACAAACAAGGGGAGAAGCAAACGGTAGTCAATTTGAGATTTAAACAACACATGGAGGAGTAATAATATAACTAACGTAAGAACCTACTTGAGAGCAAAATAAAACACAAAAGGGAGGGATAACAAAAATGAACAACTTCACTGAGAGATAAAAACAACACAACAAAGGAGGGACATGTCAAATCAAGAAGTTCATGATACTAAACAACACAATCATAACGAGAACTATGATCAAGAACAACACTTGAGAATTAAAAACATCAAGGGAGGGACAACAACAATGTATGAGGATAATGCAACGGAGAAGTCAATTTGGGATTTAACAACACACAGAGGAGTAATAAACACCACCTAAGAACTCTACTTCAGAGATTAAAACGAAAACACAAAAGGACAGACAACAACAAAATGGACCACCATTTCCACTGGGAGAGGTAAATAAATACAATAAAGGAGGACAATGTCAACTAAGAAGTCTATGATATTTAAACAACATAAATATAAGGAGGACAAAACTAATAACACTACTTAGGAGTAGAATTAAAAAAGACACATATGATCGGACAACAAATATCAACAAGGAGGACACCACAAACTGAGAAGTTTTAATTTTGGTAATGAAATGACACAAGAGGAGTAATAAAATAAACGGAGAACTCTACTGAATAACAACAAACACAAAAAGGAGGATAAATAAAAACAACGAATTAACCTAATTGAGAGACAACAACACAACAAATGAGCGGAGAATGAATTAAAGGTCTATTAGATATTTAGAAACAACACATCAAGGAGTATGGAGTATCAAATGAAGAATACTACTGAGAGTTCAAATAACACACATATAAGGGATAAACAACAATAAACGCAGGGATAGTTACAAATAGGTTGAATTTGAGATTTAAATGACACACATGAGAGCAATAATATAACGAGAACTTCTACTGAGAGTAAAACGCATTACAAAAGGAGGGATAGCCAAATAAACTAATTATCTACTGAGATGACAACAATAAATAAAGGAGGAGCAATGGTTAAACAAGGTGTCCATGTTAGGAGATTTAAGACACCAAATCAAGGAATATGAATATCACAATCAAGGACACTATTTTGATAGCTAAATAACACATATGAGTAGAGAGACAAACATAGTCAGTGAAAGTGGGGATAATCATAAACGGAGAAGTTAAATGAGATTTAAACAACACACAGGAGAGGATAATATAACGAACGCAGAACTCTACTCTGAGAGCAAAACAAAACATGAAAAGGAGGGATAAACAACTAATACTCCACTTGAGAGATAAAACACAACACACAAGGAGTGCTTAAACCTCAAGTGAGATTTAGTCAATCAAATCAAGGAATGGAATGTGGGGTTCTTAGAATAGGAAAGTCTAAGGTGCATATACGATCAAAGAATTTGGTGTGAACTGGCAAGAACGAGGTGAATCAAATAGTTAGTGATTCGCTGGGTTCTCGCCAGTTCAAAATGAATTTCAACAACGTATGACAAGAAGAAGAAAAGGCCTTTTCTTCTTCTTGTCATTGTAAGAGAAATGGTTGTAAAATTCATTCAAACTTTCTATAAAAAAAATTAGATAGAATAGCTTCAACCTTTTCGACTGAGAGTGAAAGAACGAAATCGGGGTACATACCAATACCTAGTATTGGTAAAAATAGCGATCGAAAGAAATAACTCGTGGTCCAGAATCAAACAAATAGGAATTTGAAACATTAAATATCTTGTATCCATAGAACATCTGACGTAACATAGATAATAAATAAATAGGAGTTAATATCATTCCAATTGCCATTAGAAAAGTAATGAGTAGTTTTGTTAGTAAGAGATATTTTCACTAGTAATTAATCCAAAAATACTATTAATTCGGCAACAAAACCACTCATACCTGGTAATGCAAGAGAGGCCATTGAAAAGCTACTGAACATCGTGAATATTTTGGCATTGAGATAGCTATTCCACCCATTTCGTCAAGATAAACAAGACGTATTCTATCATAAGTTGTTCCAGCCAAGAAAAAAAGTGCAGCACCAATAAATCCATGGGAGATTATTTGTAAAAGCGCTCCGTTGAGTCCCATATCGGTGATAGAACCAATTCCTATAATTATGAAACCCATATGAGATACAGAGGAATAGGCTATTCTTTTTTTTAAATTCTGTTGACCCAAAGATGTTGAAGCTGCATAGATTATTTGCACTGCGCCTACTATCAGTAACCAAGGAGAAAATATAGAATGAGCATGTGGAAATAATTCCATATTGATTCGAACTAATCCATACGCTCCCATTTTAATAAGATTCCGGCTAGAAGCATACAAGTACTATAGTGTGCTTCTCCATGGGTATCTGGTAACCATGTATGTAGTGGTATGATTGGTAATTTGACAGCAAAAGCAATAAAAAATCCACTATAGAATAGTATTTCCAAAGCTAAGGGATAGGTTTGGTTGGATAATATGTCCAAATTTAATGTTGGTTCATTAGAACCATATAAACCGACACCAAGAACTCCCAGTAAAAGAAAAACAGAACCCCCTGCCGTGTACAAAATAAATTTTGTAGCTGAGTAGAGACGTTTTTTTCCTCCCCACATAGATACAAGTAGATAAACGGGGATTAATTCTAACTCCCACATGAGGAAAAAAAGTAAAAGGTCCCGAGAAGAAAACAATCCGATTTGCCCACTATACATTGCCAACATCAGGAAATTAAATAATCGAGAATCTCGAGTAACCGGCCAAGCCGCTAAGGTAGCTAAAGTAGTGATGAATCCCGTCAATAGAATGGGTCCTATTGAGAGCCCATCTATCCCTAGTCTCCAATGGAAATCAAAAAAATGGATCCAGTTATAATCCTCCTCTAGTTGGATTAATGAATCATCCGATTGGAAATGATAACAGAATGCATAAGTTATTAGAAGGAGTTCTAGAATACAAATACATATAGTATACCAACGAATTACTTTATTTCCCTTATGTGGAAGAAGGAAAATTAAGGAACCCGAAAATATTGGTAAAACAACAATTATTGTTAAGAAGGGAAAATGATTCGTGGTAAAGACAAGATACACTTAATATAAAATCCGTGCGCAAAATCAAATCCAAATAGTTTGCGCACGAATTTTGTCGGTAAAAAAAATGGATTTTAAGTAGAGTTTTATGGAACGTATCAATAAGCTAGACCCATACTACGGGTTGTTTCATGCCATAAATAAACCAGAACACTCAAGAAATCCGTTGGACAGGCGGATTCACATCTCTTACAACCAACACAGTCCTCAGTCCTTGGAGCAGAAGCTATTTGTTTAGCTTTACATCCGTCCCAGGGTATCATTTCTAATACATCGGTGGGGCAAGCTCGGACACATTGAGTACATCCTATACATGTATCATAAATCTTTACTGAGTGTGACATTGTATCTATACAATTTTTAACATCATGAATTTTCGGTCTAGTAAACTAACTTCTAAATCAATCTTGTAATTAGATACCAGACGAATCAATGAGTGATCAGAATCAATGGACTTGAATTGTTTATGATGAATTGTTTATGAACGAGCGCAAAATCCTTTGATTTCTTATGTTTCGGCAAACATGATCATACCTTACCCATATCAAACCGTCCAGTCGGAAGTAATTTATGAATATTCGAATTTTCTTTTCTATGATTCATATTATTTATTCAACAAATTGGATTGGTTAATACGAATGGATTTTCTATTACGATAAATGGATGAAACAATAGCTAATCCAATAGCTGCTTCAGCGGCTGCAATAGCTATAATAAAAATGGAGAAAATGTCTCCTCTTAATTGACGATCATCAAACATATCCGAAAACGTTACAAAATGGATATTAACCGAATTTAATATAAGTTCAAGACACATAAGGGCTCTAACCATATTTCGACTTGTGATCAATCCATAAATACCAATAGAAAATAAAAAGGCACTCAAAACAAGTACATGTTCGAGCATCATTACTCAACCCCTTATCAATCTTGATTCATTTCAATCTGAACAATAATTAAATCCAGTCGATTCTAATACGTATGGAAGAAAACAAGGGAATTGGTTGGGAATAGATCAATTCTAAAAAGAAATTGAGTTGATTTTCGTTTTAGGTGGGCACTCAAATTAAGGGATTAGACACATTCTTTTTCCCTTGATTTAGTTGAGAATTCTTCCTTTAAAAGATTTATTATTATTGACGAGCTATAGCAATCGCACCGATTAAAGCGACTAAAAGAATTATTGAAATGAGTTCAAATGGAAGAAAAAAATCTGTTGATAAATGAATTCCAATTTGTTGACTATTACTTATCAAATCTTGCTCTAAAATATGGTTTGCTTTTGTAGTCCAAATGATCCCATACCAGGACGTATCTAGAATAATAGTAAGTAGTGAAATAAAAAGACTTGTACAAACCACTGAAGTAATTCCATCCCCAACGGTCCAAAGCTGAAAATCTTCGAAATCGTAATCTTCTGAACCATTCATGAACATGACAGCAAAAATAATTAAAACATTTATAGCTCCTACATAAATAAGGAGCGCAGCAGCTACAAAATAAGAATTCGATAGAATATAGAATAAAGATATACAAAACAGAACCAATCCCAATGAAAAGGCCGAATAAATTGGATTTGGAAATAAGACTACTCCCAGACTTCCTAATATAAGACCCGACCCCAGAAAAACTAAAAGAAAATCGTGTATTGGTCCAGGTAAATCCATTTTATTTTATAGAAAAGTAAATCCAAATATTTCATGACTTTGTTGACCTGACCGGGAAAAGGGAGTTATCCTATTTTTCTTTTAGGATACTTAATTGAAGAAAATGTGAATAGGGTGGTTGGTGTGGATTGAGGTAGATACAGTTATTGGTCTACTCTTATTATTTAATCATTATTCGAATAGAAATAAATTTTCTATCCAAATGAACCACGATTCTCGACAACCAATCGCTCGTTTATCTTGAACAAGCAAAACCCGATTCCTTAGATTCCAAAGGGATTGGGAATTTGGAAATGCAAGGGTTTTATACATTTTTATTTGAGGTGAATTCGACGAAATTGTTCGAATTGTGTAATCGCCCGTTATGGACACCGGTAATCGACCTAAAGAAATTTGATTATAATTCAATTCGTGACGATCATAAGTAGAAAGTTCATATTCTTCAGTCATTGATAAACAATTTGTTGGACAATACTCAACGCAATTACCACAAAATATACAAATTCCAAAATCAATACTGTAATTAAGTAATCGTTTCTTTCGAATATCAGTTTCAATTTCCAATCAACTACGGGTAGATCTATAGGACACACACGAACACATACTTCACAAGCAATGCATTTATCAAATTCAAAGTGTATTCGGCCCCGAAACGCTCCGATGCAATGAATTTTTCGTAGGGTATTGAATAGTTACAGGTAAACGATTTGCATGGGACAAGGTAATCATGAAACCTTGACCAATGTACCTGGCAGCTCGTATTGTTTGTTGACCAGAATTCAAGAGCTCGGTTAGCATAGGGAACATATCGGAATATCTATAAATAATTTCATACTTGTTTCTTTCTCTTGTTTGAGACAGGTTTTGAAGATAGAAAATTCGAGTTCTTTACAGTGAAAAAAGTTGGGATGAAGTCGTTAATAATAGATTACCTAGAGAAATAGGTAAAAGAAATTTCCACCCAAGATTTAATAGTTGGTCCATCCTCAATCTCGGTAAAGTCCATCTTGTTGCAATAGAAATGAACAAGAACAGATAAGTTTTCGCTAATGTAATAAAGATACCTATTATTGTTCCAATAACTTGACTTCTTTTAGTTAGTTCAGGAACGAATATGTAGGGAATAGAAAGATTCCAACCTCCCAAGTAAAGAACTGTTACAAATAATGAAGAAACTAGTAGATTTAGATAGGAAGCAACATAAAATAAACCAAATTTTATACCTGAATATTCGGTTTGATAACCCGCTACTAATTCCTCTTCTGCTTCTGGTAAATCAAAAGGTAATCTCTCACACTCGGCTAAAGAAGAAATTAGAAAACGATAAACCCTATAGGTTGACGCCACAAATTCCATCCCCACAAACCGTATTTTGACTGCGCTTCAACTATATCAACTGTACTTGAACTGTTAGATAATCATAGTCGGCGATAACATCACTGTTCCCGTCGCTATTACAGAACCGTACATGAAATTTTCACCTCATACGGCTCCTCATAGGTCACAAAAACTCTAAGGGCCTTTCAACATTTTTGATCTTGATCCCTTGTGGGATCCATGCTCAATAGAGAGGCAAACTCTTATCCTAAGGCCTAGAATTTAACCTATGAAATTCCGTCTGCTAGTTATAATAAAAATAAAGTGCTTCTGAATTGATCTCATCTTTTAAAAGTTTGTATTTTCTTTGTTGATTAATAACTTTATCCTTGAATAAAAACTTTTTGAGGAATATCACAGAGATATTGCAACCTATTCTTTTTTTTTTTTGATTACGAAATTAGATATTGTATTACCTAGCAAAGATTCTATTTCTATCGAAAAATCGAAAAATTTATGAATAAAAAGATCTCTTTTGCAATTCTAGTCTTTCCACTTCTGTTCGTTCCTATTCTACTTTCTCGGGAAATAAGGAGGGCGGCATTACCCAAATAAAAGATTTCTTCGTTCTTGATAGTTATTTACTTAATCGGTGAATAGGAAGATACTCTGGATCAAAATCTAGGGAGTACTTCTTACGAATTTCTACCAACTTAAAGCCCCGATTCGAATTACTTTGGTAGAAATATCCTCTTGAAAGGTTATCTAATCTCCATTACTAATCCTTTGTGTATCTTAGTCTTCCTAACCATCCACTCATTTTTGAATCTTCCAGTAGGTTAATACTAATACCTCCATGGTAATAGATAGTAAAACCCGGGGGTTGATCTTTTGAACCCGCTTCAAGCCATGATTACTACTCAACCAATCTAACTTGGGGTAAAGGAAACATAAGAACTGATATTCTTTCCTTTGACTTAATTCTTGTACATAGGAAATGAGATTGAATGGCTTTAACAGCAAATTAGGAAGCCGTTTGATTTCACTCATCTAACTATCCGGTTTAGTTTATCAACCCCGACGATGAATAAAAATAGATATTCAACTTTCTTGCTAGAAAGAAATATGGAAAGTTTATGTCTCACCGAATCACACGTAGAGATATTGATAATACACATAGAGTTAATGGTATTTCATAACTAATTGATTGAGCAGCAGCCCTTAATCCACCTAAAAGGAATATTTATTATTTGATCCATATCCCGACATAAGAAGTCCAACAGGAGCAAGGCTTGAAATGGCGATCCATAAAAAAACACCAATACTAAGATCGGCTAGAATAAGTCGATAACTAAAAGGAATTACTGAATAACTTAGTAAAATGGATATCACTGCTATGGATGGCCCAATATTGAATAAACGAGTATCTCCTCTAGATGGAAGAAGATTCTCTTTGAAAAGTAATTTTGTCCCATCTGCTAGAGCTTGAAGAATTCCCAAAGGCCCGGCATATTCAGGTCCAATACGTTGTTGTATTCCTGCAGATATTTCTCTTTCTAACCAAACAATTACTAGTACACCTAGTGTGATTCCTAATACAAGAGTCAAAATAGGGATAAGTGTCCATAGTATCCCATAGACTTCTGTTAAGGATTCAAATCCGGAAAAGAGTGGATAGCTTGTAGTTCTGTTGTATCAATTATCATTTCAACGATCGACTTCTCCCATAATGATATCTATGCTACCTAGTATCGTCATAATATCAGCCAATTTCATTCTTTTAACTAACTGAGGAAGAATTTGCAAGTTGATAAAACCCGGTGGTCGAATTTTCCATCTCCAAGGAAAAACACTCTGATCTCCTATCAGAAAATTCCCAATTCCCTTTGGGGCTTCGACTCTTACATAAAGTTCTTGCTTGGGCAATTCAAACGTTGGAGAAGGTTTTTACTAATAAATCGATAGTCAAAATCATTCCATTCCGGGTTTTTATTCTATCAAAGCGTCGTATTTCTAAATTTTCATATGGCCCTCCAGGAATTCCTCTAAGGCCTGTTGAAGAATTTTACGGATTCTGCCATTTCACCCATTCGTACTAAATAACGAGCTAATGAATCCTCTTTTGCCAGTGAACCTCCCAATCAAATTCGTCGTAACACTCATAACGATCAACTTTACGAAGATCCCATTCTATTCCGGAAGCTCGTAGCATTGGGCCTGATAAACCCCAATTTAGTGCTTCTTCTGCCTGAATAATGCCTATGCCTTCAACTCGTTCTCAAAAATAGGATTCCGTGTAATAAGTTTTGATATTCAGCAACGCCGATTAAAAATAATCGCAAAATTCCAAACATTTATCTACCCAACCATGAGGTAAATCGGCAGCTACTCCTCCGATACGAAAATAATTATGCATCATACGCATACCGGTAGCAGCTTCGAATAGGTCATATATCAATTCTCGTTCTCTAAAAATATAGAAGAAAGGGTCTGTGCCCCGATATCTGCCATAAAAGGCCGAGCCATAACAAATGAGAAGCGATACGACTCAATTCCAACATAATAGTTCTTATATAGCTAGCCCTTTTAGGGACTTGAATATTGCCTAGCTGTTCGGGTGCGTTTACGGTTATTGCTTCTGTGAACATAGTCGCTAAATAATCCCAACGCGTTACATAAGGCAAGTATTGTATAATTGTTCGATTTTCCGCAATTTTCTCCATACCTCTATGTAAATAACCCAATATTGGTTCACAGTCGATAACATCTTCCCAATCGAGAGTCACGATCAGCCGAAGAACGCCGTGCATTGATGGGTGGTGAGGGCCCATATTTACTATCATGAGGTCTTTTCTTGTAGTTGGTGCAATCATAAGTTTTTTTTCCCGAGTCATTCTTCCATGCATTGTTTGAACGTAAAAGAAGAGTTCGTCAAAATGAAAACGAATAAAAGTGCAAATGGTATTAGGCTTCAAGTTAACGAGTTTTTATCTCGAATATCTAACTCGCCAATTAATTCTTTATAACGTTCTCTATTTTTTTGACAAATAGGCCAGTAGTCGTTGACGTTTTCCCAAAATTTTCCGCAAACCTCTGAGATGAAGAGTCTTTTTGTGTAATTCCAAATGCGAAGTAAGTTTACTTATCTTAGTGGTGAAAGTGAATACTTGAAATTCAACAGACCCCTGTTTTCTGTGTTTTCTTTTGAGAAATAACCGAAATGAATGAATTTTTACCATAGAAAATTCCTTCCTTTGAAAGATATGGATTTTACCGATCAGTAATAATAATGCCATTAATTTGAATTGGTATATACAAAATCTAATTCCAAGTTATTTGAAAACTACTCCTTTTCTGAATTCAAATCAATCCATCCAAACTGGAATCGGATTGAGATAGAGGTAGAAAAGGAGTAGTCCATTTTTCCATTGAAGGGTTTAGACCTAAAAAAAAAAAAGTTCTATTGATTCATTTCGAGATTGAAGTCCTACATTATTCATTTTTAATATTGGATATATCCATGAAATGGAATACAACAATGTGTGGTCCGCATATTTCTTTCATATACCCAATACCCCATATATTTTTTCCTATTTTCATTTATACCCGTCTATCATATACTTTCTATTCTATATGATAGACGGGTATAGAGTTCTTATCTACGAATTTTCCATTTTCAATCGTGGATATAGATGTATCCTTAACATACTGAAACGACTGCCATTGTTGGTATTAAACCAATACCGATTCATACAGGCCAAATCTTCTAATCGATAATTAGGCCAAAGAAAGAGCTTTAATTTCATTAATGCATTTTCTTCTATATTAAGACCTTTATTCTCGTGCGAAGCTTGGTTGCTGTTTTTTCTGTTCTTTTCGTTCCAAAATAGGAGATTTCTATTTTCATCGTTTCGATACTTTGAATTCAATGAAATTAGAATTCTCAATTTTCTACGATGTCGAAACGATAAAATATTTTCAGGAATAAGGAAATCAAAATGATTCTTAGAAACATACCTTTCTTCTTGGTATTTTGGATTTGTTTGGTACTTACTCTTATCAACCAACGAAGTACTTATGGTTTGATACATCAAGAGTTGTCCATCAATTTTTCCAAACAGACGAATGGGTTCTATAATCAATATTCCTTCTTCAGTAATTCCGCATGAGTTAGACTAGTTTGAATCGTCAGTCTATCCAAATCGATTTCTCTTGTTTGAATTGAAGATAAGAGAATTTTTCTTGGGTCCATTAGTCTAAGCAAGAGACAGTAGACCTCAATATTATTCATCAATTTTTCGTCCAAAGTACTGTCCCACCATTTACATTGAAAAGTAAATAACGTTCCAGGAAGGAATCTAGTTGACTTTTTTCTTTTCTTCTTTTTCCTGTCCAATTTTACAGAATTTTCTTCACTAGATTTTTCTTGTGACAGAACAGATCCAAAATCTTCTCCTTTTTTGGGTTCTTCTTGATTTCCTTGCTTTTTTTGAATTTTCTTTTTTTCTTTTCACTACTATTTTCATTTCCATTTCGATTTAAAAGAAGTAATTGATTTGGTCTAAACCAAGGTTTGGTCTTATATGCCTGATGAAATAAGACCAATTCTGGGAAGAACCAACCCTCTAGATTCGAGATAGAATAATTTAGCATTCTTTCATTCATTCCCATCCAATCAACAAAAACGTTGTGGAATTTTGGGAGATTGTCTGGAAGCCTAAAATAACAAATTTCAGAATATCCATTTTAATAGATATTTGAAAATACTTATTAGTTTACCGTTGAATATTTGGATTCCTGTTGGCATCGATCGTGATACAGGACTCAATATCCACTTTTTCTTTACGATACAAACTTTTCCAACGCAAATATTTTCTATTTACCATTTTTTCCACAGCTAGCATATCCACATAATTATAGATAGGTGGTTTTCAGAATATCATAAAGTGGGTCCTTGTGCGTGTTACAAGAAAGCTCTCGTTCTTATTTCTTGAAATTTTTCGAGTTAAGAAATTTTTGCTAAAAGATCATATCGATAAGATTTGTGAAAATTTTCTTTTGATTCGCTAATTTGTATACTTTTTTTTTGAATCACTTACTTGGTCTGTTTCATATGAATTGCATTTGCTTAATTTTTCATTTTTAGCTATAAAATTTGAAGTATTTCGACTTTTTTCAGTAATTAATCTCGACCATTTTATCGACGATAAATTGTATGGAGAATACACTCTTAACCACTTTTTCCATTGATTTTGTTCATTATTCGTAAGTTTCTTATCATTTAATTTTAATTTGAATGAACCATTCTTTTTTCCAAAGAATCCTTTATTTCGGGCTGAAGAAACAAAGAGATTCCTTGATATTGAAGAACAGGTCTTAATTTATGCAAATTACTAACTTGCATTTGGGATAATTTTAAAATACATAGGCTTGTGATACATAGAGAAGAGTCAAAAAAAAAAAAATTATTTTCATTCCCTAATCTTATCTTCAATTTTTTTAATTTATGATTTTTTTTTTTTTTTTTTTTTAGTATCTTAAATGTTAGTCCAGGGGGACAGAAAATTAGCTTATGCATTTTATCATCATTTTTTTTCAATTAGGTTCTTAACCTAATTTGAGTAGAAATATCCAAATTTGAATGATCTACAACAAAATTTAAAAGAAACCGTATATCACGTACAATACAAAGTAAAATATAATAGATCTAAACCAACCTTCAAACATAATATATAAAAATTTCCATATCCTTAGTAAATAAAATTTACTAAATAAAACAAACTCTTCTATATAATAGATAGATTTCCATACCCCTGATAGTTTCCATTCACTCCTAGAAAAAATCTGTGCGAGATAGTAGTTCAATGAAAATTTTCAAATAAAGGGAAATTTAGAAATGAATCGAACAGTTCTTCTTTTGAATATTTTCCATTTTTCTAAGAATTTAGCATTAAATGTTTTGTTAGGACTAGTATCATTTTTCCTTTTCTTCTTTCTAATTCTTTCTATTCTTTCTATTTGATTTCTAATTTTCCCTATTCGCTCAGTAATATATTTTATTTTTTTTCTGTCAATGAAGAATTTGTCAAACCCGGCGATACTGTTTGACCAAAAGATTGGTTAATTATTTGATTGCTAATTATGGAATCTTTTTTCTTGAATTTCATTCGATTCATAGATTTCTACTTTTCTTAATTGAATTGGGTTTCTTTGGAAACTTTTGCAAGTATTTTTTTTCCTTTGAAATAGTTCTTTTCATTTTCGAACTTTTTTCCCAGTTCTTTCAAAACAGGTTTCCAAAAGGAAGGTCGTTTTCAGGAAAACCAAAAGGATGTTTAGCTTCGAGTCCAAAAACCGTTAAAAACGGAAATCCTCTTTTTCTTGATAAGATCTTAATTTGCGTTTGTGAAGGTTTCAGACGGAAAGGGAATAATATTTTGATCTGAAGACCTTCTATGAACCAATTTTCAGGCAATTCTGTTTCTGATAATGGCGTTCCATTATAAGTACATTTAAGATGCATCTCTATTCCATTCCCGAAAATCCTCAGACCATTCAGGACGTTGGGATAGGATATACGCCCAAGATTTTTGCAATTATAAACGAAGGTAAGAGAATATATTTTCTAAAATAGATTGAATTAGCAACAAACAAGCTCTTATTCCTTGCCCATAAGTATGGGCATTATCCCAAGCTTCCGCTATCTTCATTCGCGCCTCTTCCTCTAGTATCTCCATCTCTTTTTTCTTCGTCTTCGTCTTCTATTTCTATTCTATTTTCTTCTCTTTTGTTTGTTCGTTTGTAGACTCTACAATTTGGAATGCTTCCCTTTCCACACCCTATTTCTAAAATGGATTTAATCAATTCAAACATATTAGATGTTAAAGAAAAGAAAATGGATTTTTGATTCTGTACACAAAAGGGGGAATGCGCATTTCCTTGAAACACTTTCCAAATAACTACTTTGCGCCTTTGCGCCCGCACAGACCCCTTTGATTAGATCTCGATCAAAGTCCGGTTGTTCTAAATAGCGTGTCGTAGACATCTCTTCCATTTCATCAGGATCATCTTTATCATCTTTGATATCAGTAAAATCACTACCTCTTTGGCTTCTCTTGAACGAATTTCAAAATCTTCGGAATATCTTGAAATTCTCCTGATTGTTGTTCTAACTCAGTGATTAATTTGTATTCCATCGAGGAATTTTTTACTGATTTCGTTTATTTTATTTTGACTTATGTTTCTGTTTTGACTATTAGCATCATTAGCATCATCATGTAGGAAAAATAAGACTTTTTTAAAAAAGCATTTCATGTTTTCTTTTTAACTTTTCTAATTTTGCTCTTTCTGCCTTTGGTCTTTCGAACTTTTCTTTTCGAACTTTTCTTTTCGGACTTTTCTTTTCGAACTTTTCTTATTCTGATAATAATTTTGATCTAGCCAATCAAGGGTATACCAAGAAGTAACTAGAGAGCCACAGCCAAAGTTTAGGTAAGCGTAATACTCGTCTAGTTTTTCTTCTAGAGCGTACTCTATTTTCCGAATAAAGTCTCCCAGATAACCCATATGTTCATACCTCACATGTGCGTAACCAGTCCTCATCAAAAGATTCCAATTAAAATGGGATTTCGATAGAATGTCTTCATAACATTTTAGACACACATTCTTTAAATTCCTGAAGCCTATCAAATTAGACAAATAAGAGGTACCAGGAGCTGTATGCCCAAAACGTACATTGCACAGCTATCGCGTAGTGGATATTTCCCGCGACAATAGCCTGTAACCGAGCCAAACAAATCCATTTGTGAGTGTTGAGCACAAGGCGAAAAGTATCAACGACGGAGGAAGAAACTTTTCAATGACCGTGTCAACGATCTTGTCAATGATCGGTAATTCCTCATTTTGATATCCTCCGCATAAATCTTTCGCTCTTTATTCTGTATCTCTATAAATTCTCCTAGTTTATCGGTGTACGGAACGAGGATTTGATGCAATTTATTTATCCGAAAATTTTGAAAAAATTTTTTTTTCGAAGTTTTTTTCAGGATTGCATTTTTTCGATTGTTTTCGACGCGATCCGCTCAATAAAGGATCATACCTTTTGGTAAGTATTTGTTTCTAGAATCATCATTACATAATCGAGTTCTTGTTTCGAGTCTATTCAAAAACTAGATTTTTCTCGAGAGATTTGATTCGATTTAGAAATGCTTTTTTCTTTTCTTTCTTTTTTGCGTTGGTAAAAATCCAAAAATCGTATGGGTCCGGTGGATTATCATCGAAGAAATAAGGCCACAGTTCCGGGGATAACAGCCTTCTTTTTAGCCTTTCCAAAAAAATCGATATACTAGCAGGACACGTAAAAGTCATTCGATATTTTCCATCACTTTTACATCGGTCAAAAAATAATGTGACATTTCATTTCGGATAGCTTGTTCAAATTTCTCGTTTTTATGTAGCGAAGGGTCGATTCCACTGATTGAAATCGAAAAGAAGAGTGGCAAGATTTTTTCAAAGAAAAAGGTCGTTATTTGCCATTTTTTCGGAAAATGGTAGAATTTTCATGATTTTATTGCTATTCACTCGAATTTCTTCCGTTTCATCGATTTTGTTCGGATCCGCCCTTTCTTCGGAAAAAGAAGAAGGATCTTCTTCATCGGATGTTTCTATTTCTACATCTATTTCTTCCGTTTTTGTTGAGGGTTTGATGGGGAACGGTATTCTGCTTAAAGAGTAGGCGCAGGTCATAAATAAGAGAATACTAAAGATCCGAATTCGCAATTTTGCCACAAGGTACTTATTAGATCTAATGAACTTATTCGATTTAATCAAATTATTTTGCTGGATCCAGACTAATCCCGATCCAAGCCATTTCCTGAATAAAATATGACAAATTACCCAACCAATTAACCAACCAACAAAACTACTTGTTAGAAATAAGATCTTATTGTTGCATCGGAAGAGATAAACATTTACTAATCTGGCTAACATTGAACTTGGAAACAAATAATGATGGAATAATTGAAAATGAGATTATTCACGAATACACTTTGAGTACTGAAATTACTCAGTGAATTTCGGCTGGAAGACTCATTATCCAAAAAGTCTTTGTCATTGAACAAATGAACCAAAAGATATGATAGAGCCAGGACCGTTATTGTATGAGGTTGACCCAATGCTAGATGCATTGGCGGGTAATAGATGGATAAGAACATTATGAATTGTCCCGAAATAAAACCAGTTGTTGTTGCTACTCTTCTCCATTCCTTTTTCCATAACCTGAGCTCGGAGAAGGAATAGATAAGATGGGCCTACGGAGAATGTGGTAAGAAACCCGTAATAAAGTCCCACGACAACGACCGAATTGACTAGCTTGATACAAAAGGGAATCCAACTCCCGAATAGAAAATACAAATGTTGCATGATTTAACCTCCTGCTTGATTTTTTGGGATTTTTTTGCGAATACGCGCTTATTTTTTTTTACTATATATAGATGATTTTCTAGATATATGAACAATCTAGTTTTTACTCACTAAATGGAAAATGGTCGATGTCAAAATCCACAAAGTTTCTATATAACTATATTTTTTACTTCTATATATATATATAACTAGTTTTTTTACTCACTAAATGGAAAATGGTCGATGTCAAAATCCACAAAGGATCATGTCCTTCAAGTCACACGTTGCTTTCTACCACATCGTTTCAAACGAAGTTTTACCATAACATTCCTCTTATTTGGAACTGAATTGATTCAATCGTGGAATCATGAATAATCATTGGTTGAGTTGTACATAGCCGTCGTACTCTAGATCTTATATTTTCTATGTATGTGTAACTTCTATATAGGAGATATGTGTAATATGGGTAGTGGAATTATTTTTCTGAATATGTGTTAGCATGACAGCAGCTTTAACATACCTAAATCTAGAATCTAAAAGAGGACTTTCTAGAATCTTTATGAACGGTTTCTATATTATAATGAATGGAATTGG
>JAIFAC010000068.1:35380-42880 GCA_026545765.1 Plantago major
CCATTGTTCAACTCTTTGACAACATGAAAAACCAAAAGCTCTGCCCTCCTCTCTATCTATCCAAGGGATGGAAGGGCAGAGGCCTTTGGTGTCCCTTCCAGTCAAGAATTGGGGCCTCAGAATCAATAGCCAATAGGCTTTTCTCTCATGCCTTTCTTCGTTCACGGTTCAATATTCTGGTGTCCTAGGCGTAGAGGAACCACACCAATCCATCCTGAACTTGGTGGTTAAACTCTACTGCGGTGACGATACTGTAGGGAGGTCCTGCGGAAAAATAGCTCGACGCCAGGATGATAAAAGCTTAACACCTCTCATTCTTATTACTTTTTCAACGAAAAATGAAAAGAAAGAAGTCGTCTTATTCAAAACCCCAATTATGACATCCCTTCTCTCCCACTTCACACCTCGGAACGCACCCTTCTTATATTATAGAGATAAACGCACTTTCACATCTTCTTAAGCCAAAAGGCTGGGGAGAGGAAAGGTTCTGGGGTACTCCAGGGAACAGATCCGGTGGGGACGGGGGCCTGTAGCTCAGAGGATTAGAGCACGTGGCTACGAACCACGGTGTCGGGGTTCGAATCCCTCCTCGCCCACAACCGGCCCAAAAGGGAATTTCCCCATAGGGGTAAAAATCATGATCGGGATAACAGACCAAAAGCTATGAAACTTGGGGGAGGGTCTTTGGAATGGATTTTTCTTTTTTATTTATGGAAAATGAGGGAACCATTCCAAATAGTATGCCCGAAGGCGATCCGCCTGTTTTTTTTTTTTTTTTGTTTTACACCCTGTAACTCTTCCCCAGCCAGGCTTAGGGCTTGGTCAGAATAGGCGAGCAAGTACAAGTATTAGTAGCATAACCAAAATTCCTTCCTCGTCATTAATACGTTTGCTCGCGGAAATTGTGAATTCTTGGGAGAATCGATGACTGCATCAAAGATGCAGTGCTAGTCCATCTGGGAATTCTGAATTGGCTAGTTGGAAATAGCCCCAGGGCTGTGGAGCAAAGGATTATCCCGGACCTGCACCGAGGTATTGACCTTTTAAAATATCTAAATAGATACTATGTTTACATATGGATCCCTACGTCGCCCCATTCCATTTAGGATTAGGAATAGGCGCAATCGGGCCTGCTTTTTCCACATCTCTCGTGATTTTTGGGACCCTATTCACCTCTTTGAGCTTCTATTGAATCGAGAAAGAAAATGAGTTTGATTGGCCATCTTTTTTATATATACATAAGGCATTCTCCGGATAATGCAAATCGAAGCAATTGGATGTCCAACTCGAGCTTATATGACCGATCCATCGAAATATTCCACCTTTGTCATCTATGGAATAGATGACACTAGATAGATATCTTATTCATGAAATAGGATGCACTTTCAAGATGCCTTGGTGGTGAAATGGTAGACACGCGAGACTCAAAATCTCGTGCTAAAAAGCGTGGAGGTTCGAGTCCTCTTCAAGGCATAATAGAATATTGAGAATGCTCATTGAATGAGCAATTCAATAAGAGCTCGGGTCGAGTCAGTATTGATATACCGATTTGATCCGAGCTCTTGGAATTGGAATAAGTTTGACAGCGGATCACAAAACCTTGGTGATCTTCTCTATCTAATGAAGGGGGAGTCTGCTTTAAAATCGTCCGCGCTGCACCCACCCCCGAGTATATGCTTCAACAGGAATCACACAAGGGTAGATTCAAAACCTCTGAAAAAATGCCCCCCCGTCACCCAGCGGATAAAGTACATTCCATAGTCCAGGGATTGGCGACTTATCCATTCAGTGACTTTGGCACTGGACGTTCCCAAAACGGGTACTGTCGGGTCAATTAGGGAATTGACGCTTGTTGGCATTCCACCCTCCCCTCTCCTTTCAGGGCCTATCCGAAAGAGAATCCAGTACTTCTTTCATTTCATCCGGGAAAAGCCATCTTTTCTTAACAATGTCTTTGTCATTTGATCCAATAGCGTTCCGTTAGATAGGAACAGAGTTGATAAATACTGATAACTCTCGGATAGAGTATTAGAACGGAAAGATCCATTAGATAATGAACTATTGGTTCTAAGCCATCTCTGACGATTAATCAACAATTCGAAGTGCTTTTCTTGTTTATTCTTGATAAACCAGCGTTGATGGAGATATGTAGGAAGAGCTGTTTGGGAAGTAAGAAGCCCCTTTGACATCTCCTCATCTGCAAATAATTTCGATGTGAAAACACAGAGCCGGGGACTGATCTTTGAATAGGAAAAGAGCGGATCTGCAGGGTCCCAAAGGAATTGGCTTATTCGAAAAAAAGGCCTTGTTCTTTGGAAGATCTATCTCGTGTCTGGGACTGCATGGTTCCACTCTGCAAGAACTCCGAATCATTCTCTTGAAGCTCATCCTCTTCATCAGAAAGGATCCGCTTGCCCCGAAATGCCCTGGACCAATAGGGAAATCCCAATGCACCGGGCCTTTCGGTACAATCAAATAGAAAGCCCCAAGGGCTCCATATTCTAGGAGCCCAAACTATGTGATTGAATAAATTCTCCTCTATCTGGTGCGGGTCAAGGGCCCTTCTCCTCCCTTCTTCAAACTCCGATTCGTATTTTTCATAGATAAATCTCTTTTGCATCATATCTAAGGGATTCCTCGGTTCGGGCCGAAGAAGCAATGGAACTCGATCATTATCAAACGGACTGCAATCATTTTCTGTCCGTGAAAGAGAGCCTTCTATTTCTAATAGGCCATGAACTAGATCCGACTCATTCTCAATGAGTCCATAAGAAGTGATGACATTATTTTCATCGGGTCCGTAGAGACCAAAGATCTTGAGCGACTGATCCGGCAGAACAAGTCAAAAGATAAAGAAGTAGCGTTAATTTCTTCATGCTCGTTCCAAGTTCCGAGTACCATTTGTACAAATAAGAATCCCTTCCTTACATAAGTTCTTCTTCAGATAGATAGATATAGGATCTATGAGGCAATTACTTAGAAGTACATTTTGTGCTACAGCCCTTCCTATCTGATAGAAAAGGATCCCATGATCCTGAACCGATCTTACCTGGGATCGCAAATCCCAAGTTTGTCTATGAAGAGCGGATCTAATTGTATTAGTGTCTATAATGGATTTCTTCTGTGTAATACTAATCGATAGGACCTCATTACTAAGTGCTACAAGATCTCGTGGATTGTAACCCATGGTTATGGACCCGAATCCGTTAGTATGGAACATTTTCTTTCCAAGTGAAATCCTCGTATAGGAAAGCATGAAAGGTGCTTTTGTTGATGTGGAATAAGAAGCCTTCGTATCTTAATGCACGTATTTAATTTATTCGGGGCTATTAGAGCGGGATCCACTTTTTGGGGAATATGAGTCGAAGCAATAACAAGAATATTTCTATTGGAGCATCCTTCAGATAGATGGTTCACTAATAGACCTAGGATAAGTAATTCGACTCATTCACATCCAGATCATGAATGTTTGGAATCCATATTATGCAAGGAGACATCGCTTTTGCTAATTCGAATTGAAGGGTGGGGCCTAGTTCCGACATCCTATCTATAGTTGGCGCATTCATCATAGTTAGCTCTTCCAGCTCCGTATCAAGGTCAGGATCCATCTCGTCACTAGCATCAATCGCGTCACTAGCAGCGTCACTAGCATCAATCTCGTCACTACCACCAACCTTTATCTCGTAATAATCCTCATCTTCATCCTCATCCATAACTTTTGGCTTGTTATCGTTCAGAAATACCGTAATGAAAGGAACATAGGAATTTGTAGCTAGGTATTTGACCAAATAGGAGCGTCCAGTTCCTATAGAACCTATCACTAAAATTCCCCTAGAGGGGGATAAGGCTAAGCGGAGCGAAAAGGGTTTTCGATGAGATGGGCAGTGCAAAGTAGTAGTCCCACACGAAGTTTGGGAATAAGTGATTGTCTGATAATGAGCAAGGAATACCCGTCTTTCTGCTAAACAGGATGGATTGAACTCATAATTCAATAGATCCTTTTATGAATATCAACCAAGTATCGTAAGTAAATTGCTCTGGTTCTTCAATCATTTGATAACCAGAGTCATTCTTTGATAAACGATCACTATGAGTCAGACTCAATAGAATTTGATCAATCCTTTGTTCTGTCGTTAAGGCGGAGAACTGAACCAAGAATTCTCTTTCTTCATCATCAATCAAATCACTGTTCGCGACCCAGGATTCTATTTTATCATCAACCCAATCCCAGTTCCAGTTTTTTTCTTTTCTTATCAATGAATAGATCTCTTTACTTGTATGACTTAGATGTCTCGTATTTCTCGAAAAGTGATTCGATTGATGGATTTGATATGAGATCGATGAGATTGATATTCAAATATATCTTCTTAGAACGGAATTGTTCCAGAGCAACTAGAAAGAGATTCTTTACCCAGAAAGAATTTGGTTCAGATGTAGGATACCTATCCAGAAGTTTTCGCAACTCAATCATAGATGATTCCATCATCAAAGATTTGACCTTTTCGAACTCTGTCTGTAACTCACTAGAGGCCCTGGAAACAAAGAGAAGCTGGGTACAAACGAGATATCCAGCAACAACAAGAAGGAAAAGGATTGAATAGAAGAACTCCCAAACACTTGGCGATCTCAGATGTGTCGATATCAATGGTGACTCATTATTTCGATGAATCATTTCTTCGGACAGAAGAACATTATGTAAACACTTATTCGAAATCTCACTTATCAGATTAAGACGCGCTTTTTCCAAAGAATTCGCCACGATCTACCCAATCAATGCCTAATATCCCTAAAGATGAATACCAATTTTTACTGCTACTTCGTATTATGGATACCAATTTTGACTATTACGTAGTATCAGCCATAGTTCTGGAAAAGTATCTGAAATCGGCAATAGGTCTGAAAAGTATCTACAAAATTATCTACAAATATCCAGTACCCTGTCAAGAACCATGGCATATATGTTTGGAATAGATTCGATTTTGAGAGAGTTGAAAGAGCCCTTTGTTGAAAGGTTCTATACATCTGCCCTTTCGCAAGGCATTTCTTTAGACAAAGACGCCGTTTTTTCCTCTTTTTGCATGGTAAATCTTTCTCAGAACATGGAGTGGGAATCAAACCCATGTTTGAATTGAGATACTGATGCAAGTTCTTCTCTTCTGAATCCGATAGATTCCTAGCTGAAAGAGGTTGACAACAAGTTCTTTCAAAATGCACTCTTTGTCCCTCTGTTAGGGTGTTCCAGAAATGTCTGCGATCGAGAAACTAGTTCTACGGACGAAGGGATCGTATCGACTTGGAAAATGGAAAGATTTGTACAAGTTATACGTTTCGTCACCACTTTGTGGAAAATCGTTAGGTATGAATATGTTAGATACCTGTGACTCGATTGGTGAAATAGTCTCTCTCCCCCCAAAAGCATATTCGACGGGCAAAGAAAATATTTTGTTGCGAATGAACAAGATATTGAGGAATTGTCCATATGTCAAATCAGAATTATGGATATGGGCCTTTTCCACAGAAAAGGTGAATCTTGTGTTAGAATAGAAGCAGAAGTGATGTGGATTATTCAAGAATCGAAGTCGATTTGCTTTATAAAAAGAAGATATCAATGAACTTCGATGAAATGTTTTCACGGGATTCAGCCAATTGTCTTGATTGTGGAATATCATTGAGAAATAGGAATCCGCCCTATCAAAGGATTTCCGCGATTTTTCTTGGGTCAATCATCCACTTTGGTATCTTATTGAACAACAAAAGGGTGCTATTTTTCCTCCATTGACCAAGAATTTCGATTTTCGGAAGTATCATGATCGTCCAATAAAAATGGTTTCCATTTTTTCAAATGAACAATTGGAAGACCTATCGATTCTAACAACTGATTGCCGAGTTGATCATACGGACCTTTCCACCCATATAGATCGATCTCGGACCTATGAATGGGGATATTCCAGAAACTCACACAGAAAAAAGGAAGTGAGTTAGACAAAAGAAAATAAACTTGGACAAAAAAAGAAGTGACTTGGACAGAAAGAAACGAAGTGTCTTAGCCAAATCTTTTCGTCGATAACCTCAGACCAATCAATCGAATATGGATCAATACGTAATCGATCGAACACTATTTGAAAACGGCTCTTCTGCTCAGAAACGAAATCTTCCAAATGTTCCTGGAAATTCTTGCACCATTTGTGTCTATATGCATCAGGATCCAGATTCATCGATGTCTCGGTTCGAGAAATCAAAATAAGAGGATCGAACCATTTCTTCTGACTTTTTTTCAAATTCGATAAATGTTGGTTGATCCTATATTTCATTCGAGTTCTATGATTCAGAGTATCCTTTCCTATTTGTCCTATTTGATGCCTTTGAATTCCATATTCGAAATTGTGGTCGGATCGATTCATTAAAAAGAATCGATTCAATACATTTTTTATGGACCCATAGGAACTATATTGGATTTGAATCAGATTGCGGATCAATCTATATTGATTCACTGCCTCCATTATTTTCTTCCTAGCAAATAGCACTTTTTTTGGTTTTGGATCCAAATCATTCCCGCAGGAGATCCGGACCCCTTTTTTTCTGATCCTTCGATAAAAAGATTGATTCTCTTCATAAAATATAGGAGGTAGAACCAATAAAGATTTCTTTTTCGATTCATCCCTGGCCTCATTCAAGAATGGTTTTTGATCCAATCCGCAGGAATCAATAGAAAAGGCAAATCCCTTATGATACACCAGATCCGGCTCGGTTATTGATAGAGTGAATAGATCTGCCATTTCTGGAAATCTATCTTCCGATGCAAAATCATGGTCTAACGTGTATCCTTCCCTCTTCCGGTCATGGAATAGATAAAATAAATCAAAATCCGGTTCATCCTTCAGAACCCTATCACACCCCGGGTCGGATGAAATAGGATTAATTGAGACCGTCTTTTGTAAATACATAATTCTCTTGAATAGATTACCCAGTTCTTTATTTTCCGATCGCCTGCAAGGGACAAAAGAAAAATCTTTTGTTTCTTCAACCACCTCGGATCTCTAGTGGACCTCTCGATAGGATTCGAACTCAGATGAAGTTCGGACCATCTAGCAGAGAAAATGGAATGGATAGGAAGAAGCCCCCTCAAATAGAGATTTTTTCTTTCGACCAAATTTCGATTGTTACTACGATATATAAGGACCGCTACTACAAAAAAGAGTATTACACCCTTGATCGTGAAATATCGATTCCTTGTTGAACCCTGTGAATTGCCGGAAACTAAGATGCGAAAAATTAGGGGGTCGAAGAGTTTTAGAAAACGCTCTTGGTCGAAAAAAATGTGAATGAAAGACCCTACTGAATTGCATTGCGTCCATGAATCTAAGAAATAGTGCGAATTCTTGATCTCTCTCAATATCTCTCTCAACTCAAAACTCCAGGATTTCCATTGAGACCTTTGCATGATTATACTCTCCGTGTATTGTATTGTAGGTTGGATCCGTATTATTCTACGGAATAATA
>JAIFAC010000068.1:48203-85703 GCA_026545765.1 Plantago major
TGCGCTTTAGCCAATGACGTAACCAGAGGCATAATAGGAATAAGGGTATCAACCTTCTTAATAGCATTATTGATTAGAAATGAATTTTCTAGAATTTGACTCCGTACCATTGCAGGATTCATTCGGGCGCTTGAAAGGTAGCCCGCAAATTCAAGGAGATGGTTGTATAATGGATTTATAGAAATCCTTCGTGGATGAAACCAGAGGGAAAAATGCCATTGCCAAAAAGTGACAAGATAACATTTCCATTTATTCATAAAAGAGACGTCCTTTGAAGCCAGAATGCATTTTCTTTGATATCTAACATAATGCATGCAAGGTTCTTGGACCAACCAAAGGTTCACCTGACAATCCATAACCTTAAGAAGGACGCTCCCCAGACATTCTATTTTTCCATAGAAATAGATTCGTTCAAGAAGAACTCCAAAAGATGTTGATTGTAAATGAGAAGATTGGTTACGTAAAAATACGAAAATGGATTCGTATTCACATATATAAGAATTATATAAGAATAATAAGAATCTTTGATTTCGTTTTAAACCGGCTTTCTTTAGAGTACTAAGACTCCAATACTCGTTAAGAAAGAATCGTAATAAATGCAAAGAAGGGGCATCTTTTACCCAATAGCGAAGGGTTTGCACCAAGATTTCTACATGGACAGGGTAGGGATTAGGATATCTAACACAAAATCGAAATGTGAAAAATTGTCTTCTAAAAGGAAATATTGAATGAATGGATCGTAAATTCTGAGATTTGACTATCTTTTGCCTTTTCCCTTCTAGAGAAGATATTAATCGTAGAAAATGGAATTTCCACAATAAATGAAAACCCCTCTGATAGGATTTGAGAATACAAATCCTTGTTGCGGCCCCAAAATGGATTTTTCTTCAAATCATTCGTAGAAATCAGAAAGTGGTTCTGTTTATACATTCGAGTAATTAACCGTTTCACAATCAGTAAACTGGATTTATTCTCAGAATCCCGATTTTCTGACAAAAAGGATCGACTCAAACTACGATCATAAGCAAATGCATAAATATACTCCTGAACACTAAGTGGCTATAGAAAGTCCTGTTGTCGAGATCTCTCTAACTGTAAATCTCTTTGATTTCCTCCATTTGAAATTCGATTGGAATCAAAGGTAGTTTAGGGGGTTATCAAATGCTACATAGTACGATACAGTCAAAACGGGGTATTCTTTTCTACTAAGAAAAAATACCTCGAACTTATCAACAGATTCTCTGCCCTTTCTTTTTTCCATTTCATTTAGTCTATGTTATAGGATAAGAAGATGGTTAGAAATCTTTTATTTTTTAAACCTAATCGCTCTTTTGATTTCGGAAAAAATTCGTTATCAATATACTGCTTCTTTTACACACCTCCATTCCATAATATAGAATGCCAATAGTTAGGATTCAGTAAATTAAGTTAGAATCCACTCGTGGGAGAAGAAGCTCTTCCCGTATCAGGCACTAATCTACTTTTAACGTCTAATTAGATCGGGAAATTATTCCAATTAAGAACAAAAGCTGGCTGCTTTTTCTTTCTAATAAAAATTGAAGCCCTGGGGCCATATCCATTTATTCATTCGACCCAACTTTCTTTTGTTCCATTCCAAGAATTTCAACAGGGTTTTCTACCGATCCTATAAAAATGAAATACGCTTGGAACTTTCCATTGATACGACATGCTATTTTTTCCATCCATTCCCTTTCAGGATCAGTCGCGGTCTTCCAAACTTTTCCAATGGTATGGACGAATTCCTCGCTTCATCTATATGTGTAAAAGATTCTAGCCGCACTTAAAAGCCGAGTACTCTACCGTTGAGTTAGCAACCCGAATAAAAGCGAAATGAAAAAATGTAGTTTTCAACTCAGGGATGTTATAGATACACTATAAAAATCAAAAATCAATCAAGTTGAATTGAAACAAAGAGAAAGGAGATGAACTAATCAAATCATTCAACAAATAAAAAACAGATCATTTGAATTTGGTAAAAACCTATGGGACGGAAATAAATGGACCCTTCTCACTTATCAAGATGAATTATATTTGTTCGATACACTGTTGTCAATATAAAAAATGGTGAAAAAGAATAAACTGAATAAAGAAAAGAAATTGCATTTTATTTGAAATAAAATTAACAATCCAATAATATTCAACCTCTATTAGCACTACATATCTAATCTACATATTGTATAGATAGATACAATAAAAAATCTAAATGGAAGAAAAATCGTTGCATGATAGATGGATTTCATCAATCTAAGTGGAATAAGTAAAGTAGATTTCTTTCGGTTAGTGGAGTTCTAATGAAAACCGCACAATTGAAGGAAATGTCCTGATTTTTATTTATCGTATCAAGTTTTTTCGTTCTAGACCGTCAGATTCGATGGAAGCAATGATAAATAGATACGAATAGAACAGAAAAGGGGGTCAAAAAACAAGTATAGAAAACTATAGAAAATTCTATACAAGTTGGTACCCCCTTGGTATTACTTTAATTTAATTTCGTTTGATTGGACGGAAGTTCCTTAAAACTTCCGCTTTCTTTAAAAGATTATGAACAGTTACTGTGGGTTGAGCCCTATTTTGAGGAAATATAGAATAGCAGGAACATTTAAATAAGTTTGGTTCTTTATTGGATCATAAAACCCCAGTGTTCTAAGGTCTTTTCCTTCTCTGCGAGATCGAACATCAATTGCAACAATTGATAGACGGCTCATTGGGATAGATATAGATGAACAGGACCCCCTAGAATCAGAGTATAAGAAGTTTTCTTCGTACGGCTCGAGAAAAATGATTGAATTCAAAGTTTTGTCTATGTATATATACAATTCGAATATTCTAATAAATCAATGACAAAAGAACCTATAACATAAACTATACTATGATTTCAGTCTTTTAATTTGCAGGAAGAAAATAAAAAAGAAACCATTCGTACTCATAACTCAAGTTAGATAATTTTCAAAGAAAATCTTTAGTCAATTTCATTTATTGAGTGGTCTTTACCCCGCTTTCTTTGTCTCGTTTAAAATTCGATTTAGATTCTTGAGTTTGATCCAATTCTTGAGACTAGCGAGACAATTCAAACGGCATTTCCTTGTTTTTGGATCCTTATTTTTTGATTTTAAATCATTGGGTTTAGACATGACTTCGGTGCTTCTTTTCTTAATGCTTTCAAAATGGCAGCAACATACCCTTGTTGATTAAAGAATCATACGGACAGTTGATTCCCGTGATACACTTTGAATCCAAAATGTTTGATCAATTGCAACAAGTTTTTTTTGAATTGCAAACTTGTTTGAATTGGATCCTTCAGATTTGGATATATTATATGGAAGAAGATATATTTACGAAGTTGTTCGGATTGATTGGCATTAACCCTAGATTCTTGACCCCGAAAAAGAACTGAATCCTTTTCTACTCGAGCTCCATCGTGAACTATTAACAACTCCCCCAAAAGGAAGGGTTCTTATGTAAAAACAATGTCGAGACAAGAGCACCTTCATCATTTATTACTAGATAAATGGAAAATGGTGGATGAAAAATCCACAAAGGATCATATCCTTCAAGTCACACGTTGCTTTCTACCACATCGTTTCAAACGAAGTTTTACCATAACATTCCTCTTATTTGGAACTGAATTGATTCAATCGTGGAATCATGAATAGTCATTGGTTGAGTTGTACATAGCCGTCGTACTCTAGATCTTATATTTTCTATGTATGTGTAACTTCTATATAGGAGATATGTGTAATATGGGTAGTGGAATTATTTTTCTGAAAAGTCTTAGCATGACAGCAACTTTAATATACCTAAATCTATTTTTAGATAAAATAGAATAGAAAGGAGTAGAAATTTAGAATCTATAAATATAAACAAATAACGTTTTGAATCTTCATCTTCAAGTGATTGATATAGAATAGATTCCACCTTTTCTACTTTTTGAATCCTAGAAATTCCATTCTTGTGATTGAACTAAAACGACACGTACCATATAACCAAAACCCTATAGATAAGCTAAACATTTCTTCATTTTAAATGGATTTTGCTAATATATTTTCAATACTAATCTTTTCATAAAGTGCAAAAAATAGGGATAAGATAAACCACCCCGCCCCAATCATTTCATCGATTTCCAACTCTGCATTTGAACTAAACACGAAATACCAAAAAAATGGATATGCTCTGGGACGGAAGGATTCGAACCTCCGAATAGCGGGACCAAAACCCGTTGCCTTACCACTTGGCCACGCCCCATTTCCATTTTAAATTCACACTAAAAACAATAGTCTTGTTATTGATTTTTGTCAACTCCAGTCCAAAGATCTATATATCTATAGAATATACTGGTATTAGGATTTTGATACATATTATTCTAGATTATAGATATTATCTATCTATAATAGAATATAATTGAATTTATTGATCATTACATAGAATTCAATTAAGATATTGTATGAAAGTATGATTCCTTCTATTCTCCTTTGAGAATTGGAGGATTTTTGATTGATGGATTTCAAGAAAAGAAAGAAGGATTTTTGTATACCTTACCGACTTTCTTCCTTTTTCCGTATCTCAAAACTCAATCAAATTGCAATTATCTCCAAGAACAAAATGTCTGCTATGCTTAATACCGCAAGTTTGATCTGTATTAATTCTGCCCTTTATTTGAGTCCTTTTTTCTTCTTCGGCAAATTGCCTGAAGCCTATGCTTTTTTGAATCCAATCGTAGATATTATGCCAGTCATCCCTTTGTTTTTTTGCTCTTAGCTTTGTTTGGCAAGCTGCTGTAAGTTTTCGATGAAATCTTTAATAAAATATCCTAGAAAATGAATGCATGATTTTTCGCGAAAATTGCTAACAACTGCAAAAATCAGATAGTCTGAACCTTAGATTCGGACACTAAAATTATTGGATAGTCGCCAAAACTCTGGTTTACCCGTATTTCCTCATTTTAAATCCTTTATTCATTCCAGGGAAAGACCCTAACCCCATTAGGGTCTCCCACAACATCTAATTTGAATAGGAAAGTATTTTTTTAATGAAAAAAAAAATACGATTTCTTGGTTTCAAAATATGTGGTAGAAAAATGGAAGATCTATTCTCTTTTTTTTTTCAAAAAAACTATATTGGAGATTGTGCAATGCTTACTCTGAAACTCTTTGTTTATACCGTAGTGATCTTTTTTGTCTCTCTCTTTATTTTTGGATTCCTATCTAATGATCCGGGACGAAATCCGGGACGTGAAGAATAAAATCCAAAGTTTTTTTCTTGGTTTATTTTCGAATTTTAGCAGGATTTTATCTATTCCATTACTCCACACGTTTAACTAAGATTTCAAAAACGAAAAAAAAATAAATCAAGTCATCAACGGAAACGGAAAGAGAGGGATTCGAACCCTCGGTACGAATAACTCGTACAACGGATTAGCAATCCGACGCTTTAGTCCACTCAGCCATCTCCCCCAATTTAAAAAGATAATTACTACGTTACACATAATGTAACGAGTCCGTCCTTTTTTCTCGCCTTTCTATTTTATATTTTATATAGTTAGAGAGAGATCTACAAATCAGGAATTAGATATATATAGAGAGTGAGATATACAAATCCGGAATTTCCCTTATCTACAGGAGGGCTCGAGCGCGCCTTTGTTTTGTGTTCATTTTGTTCGAAAGGCCCTTCCTTTCTGATGGCCCGGCTGGATACTGACCAGACTGGCCCTTTTTTTGTTCCAACAAATTGGAAATAAAGAATTTTCTCTTACATATGATTTGAAAATTTTATTCAATTTATTCAATTGAATCTTTTAGCTTAAAGCAAGAACAATAAAGAAGAAAACCTATTTACATTCTTTATTATTGTTCGATTTTCATTTTCCGAACTAAAAAACATTGTTGAGTCTTCCACAATTCATTTTTTAGTGTTTTTAGTGATTCGTATCTATTAAAACTTAGTCCATTTTGATCTCCCTCGACAAAGCTCAACACTCTTGTTTTTTTGATGATTCTTTGACGATCCGTTCGAAATTCTCTTGGTCGACAAAAGGTCCGTTTGTATACAATAATCATATTGTAGCGGGTATAGTTTAGTGGTAAAAGTGTGACTTGTTCTATTAACCCTTTAAAAGTTAAAGGGTCTTTCGGTTTTATTCCATATTCCGATCAAAACTTTATTTCTTAAAGGGATTGAATCCTTTACCTCTCAATAAGAAATTCGAGAAAAAAACACATTCTCGTAATTTGTATCCACGAGTTTCTTTTTATTTATAAAGGAAAGGTTGATGATGAAATTGCGAAACAGAATTTTCAGTTGGATCTAGACTTCCAATCGAATAAGTATGAGTAAAGGATCCATGGATCAAGCTAGAAAGTCAATTTCTAATCGTAACTAAATCTTCCCTTTTCTTTCTTAAAGAAATAAACGGAAGCAAAATAGCTACTCAACGATGACTTTGGTTTACTAGAGGCATCGGCATATTGTTTTAGCTCGGTGGAAAACAAAACCCTTTTCCTTAGGATCCTTTCAAATAGAAATAGAGAACGAAGGAACTAGAAGGATTGTTAGAATTCCCTTCTTCTAGAAGGATCATCTAGAAAGCGATTCATTTTGTTTGTATTCGGGCAAAAAGCTGACGTAGGTGTTATGGGTATAATTTTGTTCACATCTTACATCTAAGAATTTACTCATTTTCCATTTCCATAAAGGAGCCGAATGAAACAAAAGTTTCATGTTCGGTTTTGAATTAGAGACGTCCAAAAGGCTGAATTGACGTCGACTATAACCCCTAGCCTTCCAAGCTAACGATGCGGGTTCGATTCCCGCTACCCGCTTATTTTTCCCCTTTTCCAAATATTCTGTCAGAGCTTCTATTCATTTCATATAACTATATAGATAATATAGTTATGATTCGGATTAATGAATCATTGAATATAGAATTCCAAAAATTTTCTCATATACAATCCTATTCTTTGTTTTCAATCAAACAAGAATAGGAAAAAATCGGAATGAATGGCGTCCATTGTCTAATGGATAGGACAGAGGTCTTCTAAACCTTTGGTATAGGTTCAAATCCTATTGGACGCAATTTTTTTCCATCTATTTTGTATTTCCATAGTAAGAAATGCTTTTTGCACAATTGGAATCCGAGACGCTTGACTTCTTGGTTAAGATAAAAGTGAGTAATTTATTTAGGCTTGTTCCTGAAGTAGAAAGCGGTCCGTTTGTTCCTGAATGGCTTCTTTCAAAATGGCTTGTGCTTCCTCCGTAAATGTCTTAGTAGAAGATATGATTTCTTGGAACTCAGGCTTATTGGTTTTTATGTAAGTACGTAATTCAACAAGATATTTCCTTACCTGTCCAATTTCTAATGAATCAAGATACCCATTTGTTCCGGTAAAAATAGTGATTACCTGTTCTTCTACTGCGAGAGTGGCTGATTGGGATTGTTTAAGTAATTCACGTAATCGTTGACCTCTTGCCAATTGATTCTGGGTGGCTTTATCAAGATCTGACGCAAATTGTGCAAAGGCTTCTAATTCTACAAATTGCGCCAGTTCCAATTTTAATTTTCCAGCTACTTGTTTCATGGCTTTAATTTGAGCCGCAGACCCCACTCTGGAAACGGAGATACCCACATTAATAGCAGGTCTGATTCCAGCATTGAATAGATCAGCGGATAAAAGATTTGTCCATCCGTAATGGAAATTACATTAGTAGGAATATAAGCGGAAACATCTCCCGATTGAGTTTCAACTATTGGTAAGGCGGTCATACTTCCTTCACCTAAACTAGAACTTAATTTAGCAGCTCTTTCCAAAAGTCTTGAATGCAAATAAAAAACATCCCCTGGATAAGCTTCTCGACCGGGCGGTCTTCGTAATAGAAGAGAAATTTGGAGATAAGATTGGTCTTGTTTTGAGGGATCATCATAAATGATTAAAAGTGTTGTTTACGGTACATAAAATACTAGCCAAAGCGGCTCCTGTATAAGGAGCGAGATATTGTAATGTAGCAGGGGAATCCGCCATTTCGGCTACCACAATAGTATATTCCATAGCTCCCATTTCTTGTAAAGTATTTACTACCTGAGCGACAGAAGATGCCCTTTGCCCAATAGCTACATAAACACATATTACATTTTGACCTTGTTGGTTGAGAATCGTATCTGTAGCTACTGCTGTCTTACCGGTCTGTCTGTCCCCAATAATTAATTCTCGCTGACCGCGTCCTATAGGGATCATCGAATCGATCGCAATAAGCCCGGTTTGAAGAGGCTCATATACGGAACGTCGTGAAATAATACCAGGAGCCGGAGATTCAATTAATCGAGATTCAGAAGCCGAAATTTCACCCCTACCATCAATAGGTTTAGCCAAGGCATTTATAACACGACCCAAATAAGCCTCACTCACCGGTATCTGCGCAATTCTTCCTGTTGCTTTTACAGAACTTCCTTCTTGTATCATCAACCCATCACCCATTAATACAACACCGACATTAGTTGATTCCAAATTCAGAGCAATACCTACTGTACCTTCTTCAAATTCAACTAATTCACCAGCCATTACTTCATCAAGACCATGAATACGAGCAATACCATCGCCCACTTGAAGTACGGTACCGGTATTTACAATCTTGACTTCTATTATATTGTTCAATACGTTCACGGATAATATTACTAATTTCGTCTGCTCGGAGGGTTACCATGAGTTTTTCTTCATTTTTTTTTGAAAAGAAAAAAATAATGCCTAGAGTAGAAAGACTAATCGGTTATTTCTTTCATCGCCCCCAACATGCCAATATTGGTACTAATTGTACGGAAATGTAATTCGTTGTTCAAAGAACTATTCAGAGTTCCTAGAGCTCCTCGTAAGGCTTGTTGGAAAACCCGTTGTCGGACTTGATTAATCGCCTTTTGCTGTTCAAACTGAATCGTTTCGTTTTGGAATTGTCTAATTGTTCCAAAGTCTTATAAGTTGAATTAATCAAATTCCGTTTTTCTTGCTCTATCTCAGAATATCCATTCACCCGAAACTGATCTGCTTCCATTTCGGCTTTCCGTAAGCGAGTCCGAGCTTTTTCCAGTTGTTCAATGGCTCCCCCACGCAGTTCTTCTGAATTTCGAATAGTATTCAAAATCCTCTGTTTTCGATTATCTAATAAATCACTTAATGAAAGTAGATTACCTTTTCGTTCATTTTAAAACTTCCATAATCCCTTCCCGAACCAAACATGAATCTTTCCATTCATTTGGCTCTCACGCTCAATTACTTAGGATAAATTCTCATAGCTTTTTTATGAATGTAATGAGCCTATCCTCCATCATTTATTCCTAGTCAAAAAATTTGAAAAAAAAAACAAATCTAATGCAAAACCAAAATACTTGGTGGACTCTTCTGACAAAATCAAAAACATGGAATTGTCAGCAAAGTTGTTTCTTTTTTTTTCTTCAGTTCAAATCCAAAAATTCTTATTAATTATATAAATTAAATACAAAAGGCATAGGTCGTCGATTCAGCAAATGTCCATTTTTCTTTTCAAATAGATAGGTAGCTCAAATCATTTTATCGAGATGAGTGTTCTATATCGATAAAAGGTTTCTTTATCTTTCAAAGAAAAACCGCCTCTATTAACATACTCTATTAACATAGTGGTAGAAAGAGTACCATACTGCCGCGCGTCTAGACTTCAAACAGTTTGTTTTAACCATCTTAACAGCCCCCTTCTTGGTTGTTAGAGAATCAAAGTCAATTTGCCAATGAATCACGAAATGCTGTGGTTCTTACATAGAATTTCTTAAGAAGTAATTCGAGATCATGTACCCTCCTTTCCGAGTTATAGTGGAAAAGGTACAGCTGGTTGGATCCAGCTTATTCTTGAAATAAACAACTCACACACTCCCTTTCCAAAAAAGATCAATACACCAATCACTACACTTAGATTTATTGGATTTGTTGCTAAAATATCGGTATTCAATCCGAAACTCCCAGCAGGCGGCCAGTGGCCCAAAGAAAGGAAAGAATCGGTTACATTTTTCATATAATCTCCTCTTATAGATAGACTAAAAAATCGATCAGAGTTATTTTTGATCACCTTGCGCCTCTGTTTTATTTATTCATTTCTTTTATTTAAATCGAGTCAAAAAATACTAGAGTTATAAAGTATGAACTATCCCTTGATTGTTGCAAGACCTGAGAAAAGGAATTTCCTTTGGACTACGGACTGGAAGGATGAAAGTGAGTAGGTCTGCTAATTCCTCATCTGCAAATCAACCCTTCCCGTAGGTTATTTTATCAACGAATAAGGAATTGTATGAGTGAAATTTGGATCTAATTTGAAAAGCAAAGGACAGGTCCAGGGCAATAAAATAGGTATTTTTTTATTTGTAAAATTAAACAAAAGGATTCGCAAATAAAAGTGCTAATGCTACAACCAATCCATAAATGGTTAAAGCTTCCATAAAAGCTAGACTAAGCAATAGAGTACCTCGTATTTTTCCCTCTGCCTCAGGCTGTCTCGCGATACCCTCTACAGCTTGACCTGCAGCAGTCCCTTGACCAACGCCAGGTCCAATAGAAGCAAGCCCTACGGCCAATCCAGCAGCAATAACGGAAGCGGCAGAAATCAGTGGATTCATGATAAGTTCCTCATACCAACAAAAAGAAATAGTTAATGATACAATCAATCAATGAATTATGACTTAATTATTCCATTGATAGGATTCATCCGGTCGAAGTAACTACGAACTTCGAATTTAAGTAATACTATTCTATTATTGAATTGTCAAAACTCCTTCGATTTCTCTTTTTGTTTCTATCCACAGAGTTTTGGGAAATCCATACAACTTTCGTTCTTCCCTTTCTTGGTTCCGAACTATTATTTCCATTTTCAATTTATTTATCTTTATTTTATCTGTTTATTCAGCCAATTCACAGCTACAACAGTATGAAAGGATACTTCGACCGGAACCCACAAGTAGACAAGTAGTAGGTCAATCTTTAATTTCTAGATAACTAGTCAATATCTACTATCACATATACATGTCTTTCTTATCTAATGTAAACCATTCGTTTCGATCGGATTCGAGAATCAATCCATTTTTTTTAGTAATCCCTTTTTGTAACTTTTTTCTCCTTCCATTTTCTTTATCATTATTTTATTTTAACCAACTACAGAAAAAAAAGATTCGCGCGAATTATTCCGTAGAAATCTCATTATTTCCTTGATCTAAGTTCATGCAATTTGGTTTATTATTTAGTAATTCTTTTGGTCAATTGTGAAAATCTACTGTAAAGTAGAATCAAAGTCGACTCGTATTTCCTGTTTTTAGTTAATTACATTTTATCACACGGCATAAAGGGTAATATCTTCTATTCAAAATTCTTATTTGATTTGAATAAGAAGGTTGGCTGACCAATAGAATAGAAGGTGAATATTCGTCGAGGAAAGGAGAGTTTTGGGAAAAATATCTGTTAGATCTCTTTCCCCCTTTTTGAACTCTCTAATTAATATCGAAATTTTTGATTTTTTGTTCTTAATTTGATCTATTTCTATTCCTTAAGTCAATCATCTTGAACCGCACATACATTGCTTTGCGATAAGCTAAAAAAAGACTATTTCAATGATGGCCTCCATGGATTCGCCTATATAAGCGGCGGCTAAAGTTGCAAAAATAAGAGCTTGAATACCACTTGTAAATAATCAACGGAACTTGACCGTGATAGGAACCACTAAAGGTACTAAAGAAACAAGAACAACAACGACTAATTCATCCGCTAAGATATTCCCGAAAAGTCGAAAACTGAGTGATAGGGGTTTTGTGAAATCTTCTAAGATGTTAATGGGTAAAAGGATTGGGGTTGGTTGAATATATTTCCCGAAATAACTGAATCCCTTTTGGAAAGACCTGCATAGAAATAGGCCGCTGACGTGAGTAAAGCCAAAGCAACTGTAGTATTTATATCATTCGTAGGTGCGGCCAACTCTCCATGAGGTAATTCTATGATTTTCCAAGGTAAAAGAGCTCCTGACCAATTCGAAACAAAATAAATAGAAACAAGGTTCCAATAAAAGGAACCCAAGGGCCGTATTCTTCTCCAATTTGAGTTTTACTCACATCTCGAATGAACTCAAGAACATATTCGAAGAAATTCTGACCCCCAGTCGGAATGGTTTGTGGGTTCCGAACAGCTATAGTAGCTGAACCTAATAAGATAGCAATTACAACCCAAGAGGTAATAAGTACTTGTCCGTGGACTTGAAATCCCTATTTTCCAATAGAAATGTTGACCTACTTCCACACCGGATATCTCGTATAAGCCTTTTAGTGTGTTGATGGAACATGATAGCACATCCATATTGCCCTCTGAAAAATCGAACTTTAAACAAAATTATTTTGATTCAACCATCTCTTTATCTACTGAATGGGGTATTTCGAATACCAACTGATAGTTTGAATACTAACTAATTCCATAGTATTCCCAGTTTTTTATCTATGTTTAGAAATTCATAAAAAATAATCGATTCTATAAATCTATTGTATTTTCGAAGTAAAACTTATTGATTTTATCTTATTATTAATCAAGGATTTCTTCTATAGCTAGAACTAGAACGACCCTCACAAATCGCAAATACTAATTTGTTAAGAATTAATCGGATTGAGGATATAGCGTCATCATTCGCCGGAATTGAAATATCTGCAAGATCGGGATCACAATTTGTATCGATTAAACAAATTGTTGGAATTCCTAAAGTGATACACTCACGCAGGGCGGTATATTCTTCATGCTGATCGACGATGATCACAATATCGGGTAATCCTGTCATATATTTAATCCCGCCCAGATAGGTTTGTAAGCGAAATAGTTGTCTTTTCAACATAGCCGCATCTCTTTTAGGAAGACGGTTGAGTCTTCCCGTTTTTTGTTTCATTCTCAAGTCCCTGAACTTATGAAGTCTCGTTTCTGTAGTGGACCAATTCGTTAACATACCGCCGAGCCATTTTTTAGTAACACAATGACACCGGGCCCTTATTGCAGCCCATGCTACTAAATCAGCTGCTTTTTTTTTGGTCCCAACAATTAAGAATTGTTTTCACCTACTTGCTGCACCAAAACCAAATCACAGGCTTCAGATAAAAACGAGCAGTTCTAGTAAGATTTGTAATATGAATACCTTTACGCTTTGCCGAGATATAAGGTGCCATTTTAGGATTCCATTTCCTAGGCTCATGGCCCAAATGAACCCCTGCCCCCAGCATCTCTTCCAAGTTGATGTTCCAATATCTTCTGGTCATTTCTCCCCACACCCCCCCGCTTTTTCCAAAAAGGCGACGGGGAACCCTGAACGGAAATAAAGAATTGTTCCGATGGAACCTTCACGTCTATCGTAGATTGGCATAGATATATGAATAAGCCATTAGTCTTTTCTATTCCTTATTTTTTATTACCAACCTAAATGACTGTCCCAAATACCGATAGTAAAGTAAAAAAAAAAAAGATGAATCCGCCTTTAGGAATCATTAAATCCCATAAAGTTCTGATGTATCATCCAAATTCTTTGAAAGAAAAGAATCAACCCACTTTCGGTAGTGAAACAAAATATATACCATTTACCCCTCGAATAGATTTTTTTCTTTTGTTTCCAATGGGCTCTTTTTTTGTTTTTTTGAGGGGGGCACTAATCCCTTCAATCCGGTCCCGGCGGGTATCATACCCCCAAAAACAACGTTCTCTTTCAATCCTTTTAACCAATCGACTCGACCCCGGAGAGCTGCTTTTGCTAAAACCCGAGCCGTTTCTTGAAAACTCGCTTCAGATATGAAACTTTGAGTATTGAGAGCTGCTCGAGTTATTCCCAATAAGGTGGCTCGGTAACAAACTGCTTCTTCCAATGCGCGCCCCACTCGTTCCGCTCGCAACAATCCAACTAGTTCTCCGGGCGAAAAAACATTAGACATTCCATCTTCTGAAATCAAGACTTTTGATGTTATTTGACGTACAATAATTTCTATATGCCTATTATGAATCTGTACCCCCTGGGATCGATAAACCTTTTGGATCTTATTAACCAAAGAGATACGGCTTTGGACTATAGTTAGCTCAGCACCAATCAAGAATGCCCATGGCATTCCAAGAATTCTTGGTATACGTTCATTCCAACGCTCAACCCTCTTTTCTAGATTCATCGATATTGAATCAATCGAACGCACTTCTAACACCTGTTCTACTTTTGGAAGCCCTTGGGTTATATCACCAGATCTTGATTTTTCATATATAAATGTAATGAAAGTATCACCTTCGTGCAGGATTTGCCCATAATGGCCATGAACAGTTGCTCCCGGAGTGGCCAAATAAGGCTTAGCTGATCGTATTACTACAGAGTCAACTTGAACAAGTATAACTTGACCTGATTTTAAGCGCGGTGCATTTTTTGTTCTACATATATTTTCACAAATCAACTGCCCAAGACTCATTATTGTAGATGTTTCTTCACAATAATTAGGATCGAGCAAATACCAATTCCAATTTAAAAGAATGGTACTGAATGGATCGGGGTTATCAATTTTCGCATTTTCATCCAGTAAATAGTATTTACTGACTTGAAAAGTCTTTTTCAAATTTTCAACGTTATTTAGCAAGATTGGATTATGAGTTATTAAATGGAAAAATGTATAAAGATTCGCAATTTGAAAAGTGGTTCCTAAAGGCCCCAGCGAATTCGTAATTGGAATTGAGGATCTTTTGAATTGAATTGATTCTTTATCCCGTTGTAATAGTTTACATCGTTGAAACGACCCAACAGAAAAAAATTGGATGATGACAAAATGATCGACGACTCGAGTCCCGTATTTTGATTCAACAACATATGAATAGTTCTTTGATTGGGATCTGAGGTTTGTTGAATTCTTGTCTCGGAATAAATCGAAGAAAACGGATTGATATTTGTGCAATCTGATGCATTTCTATTAGTAGAGGGCAAGCCAGAGACTGATGTAGCATTCCTTTTTCCGATATATGAACTAGGGGGTTTTACCAAATCGATTCTTAGGAAATGTCGAATTAAACCGTTTGTCGTTATTTCAACAAAGGAAGCACGGGCTTCTTGACTCGAAGAATTTTTTTTGTCTTCGTCCCAATTCAATACTAAACAAGTCCGAACTAATTGAATATTTGTATCAGAAATTCCTCGAATTAGTTTACCATTTCCATAAAGGATATAATTGACAACGCGAAGTTGCACATTATCCCATTGCTGCAAAGATCCGGGGAAAAGGCTGCTAAATTTATACCGTCCGTTATTTCATATGTTACGACAGGACGAACCAAAGCAAAATACTTTTCTTGCTAGGTGTGATCCGTTGCATATAGATCCAATTTGTCCACTTTTTAGATTCCTCGAATTTGGTTTTCTTTCTCCTGGTGGTATCAAAGCGCCCCTATGTCGGGATATCTTATCCGTCTCTCTGGGAAAATGGATATTCCAGAAAATATTTTAAGTTCAATTTTTTTTTTTCTCCACTGACCAACCTGCCCACTCGGCTTCTTATATTTAAAGTAATTTGTGTATCTACCCCAACAATACTATTGTTCCGTACCATTATGAAAGAAGATCCGGTAAGATATGCACTTCCTCGGGAATGAAAAACCGATCTACTTTCATTTGGTATTTTGGCTTGCCTCGATACTCAATGAAATCCTCTTTTTGACGATTGAATGCATTTCTAGAGTTCCATATTTAGTAATGCCTGAGCTCTTTCTTCTGTATCGCGGATCGTCGAAATATCCAAGAATACTATTTCTACGAAAATTGCATTGATGGGTATTTTAATCAAAATACCCAAGGGGCCTTAATTGTTCTCGCGTTTTGAAGGAGTTGAGTAAACTGGGTTGGAGTGAAATGATGAATCTATTTTTTCGCCTCTTTGAGAATAAACTGAATTTGTAGAGAGTAGTCGGATCTATGAGATTACAAGGACGAGTACATAGAATTTGACTAAGGTCTGAATAATCAGAATCCTACCTTCTTTTTATCCGAACAATCCGAAGTAAAGAAGTTTTTCTTCAACGGATCATGCAGTCTTGAGAGATTAGAAGTAGATCTTTTCTTGACAGAATGAGAATGCGCACTTATTTGATCTTGATCCTTGTGGAGTGAAAGTGAGACCAGACTGATCTGCACGGCTCTCCTAATAATATCCATAAATGACTTGTTTTTGGTAATAGATGAACATTCCTGCATGTAAATTCTGGGTGCATGATACACACGGTGCTCCAGTGCATCTCTCCGTCTGAGTCAGAATAAATATGTTTTCGAACCTTCTCTTTAAAATTCAAAGTGAATGTTCCTGCCTGAATCTCAGCAATCACCTGTTCTGATTCTACATATTGATTGTTTTGAACTCAAAGAAAACTTTGGGGTGGAATTTTGACATTATGTCGAAGATCTTTCACTCTCAATAATTACATACAAGTCTATAGAACATAGAAATGCAGGATGTCCGTGGCGTGTAGATGCGCGTCGGATGAACCAAACCCTCATTGAATTTGATTTTTTCCATTCGAGGGAGACCACATGTTCTGCAGTACACCCCGTAGAATACTCCGCCGGTGGCGAAAAGTTCTTAGTAATTGAGTACCTGGTTCCTCCAATCGATTGGCCTGCAATAATACACCCTACAGCCTCTCCCAATTCAACTTGAGGTCGCCATATGAAACGGGACCTGGCCATAACATAATTGACAGATGAACGAGCGAATCGAAGCAAGAAGTTCGAAGCATGTCTTGGCTAAGGATCGAATCGAGATCTCAATCATGTTGATTTGAGCATGATACTCGCGTATATATATAATCCGTTCGTGATCATGACAATGTTTGATCAAACCCATCATATGTTCTACAGCTCAGTATAAAATCAAAAATGCAATCTGGTACATCAATAAATACAACCTGAGATAAGTCTCAGATCACAGAAGTTCATAATCATTAATCCATTCAAGAAAATTTTTTCGGTATTCAGAAAGATTCAAAATTGTTGAATCCAATTCAATATTTTTCTGAGCAGTTAAAATCAACTTTTTCCTGGCAGTATTGTTAAAAGATTTGTTTTCATATGAAAAATTGAGTAAGTAAAAAAGACCGTGAGTAGATTGATCGTAATTTCTACCGCTCATTCCATGATGATGTTTTTCGTGGAAAAAAATGGAGTTATCAAGATCACGATTTTTGATGCACTGTGAAACTGTATTGTTGTTCCTGATTCACTGGATGTAGGACGTGAAAAAAACGAAATAAATTGACGTTCCTTTGTTTAAATCTTTGTATTTCCTTAAATACCAGTTGTGGATGTTACACAATTCTTTTAAAACCAAGGAAAAGAAGAACAGAATCTTTCTTGATTATTGAAAGACAGTGGTCAAAGTCATTAATTACAATGAAGAAAAAGCAGAAAAATGGTTTTCTCGTCTTGATTCTCAATTGCCTGTTGGTAACTGAATTTGAAATATTATTAACTTTCTTTGTTTCGATAAAGCAGATGTGTTCCAATAAATCTTTGTTCTAAAGTATAGAAAGAAATAAACATTTTACTTCTGACCAAAGAAGAAGTGTAGATAAAGATCTTGAGAAAAGCTGACTTGATATGGATTCAAAGAAAATAAATGCGTGAAAACAAATGGGTTATTAGGAAACTTAGATCGTGCCATACTTCGATCACATCGATGAATATGAACAAAGTGGTTCGAATAGTTAGAATTTCTTTGTCACTTGATTGATATTGTGTTCCAATTATAAACCTATAAATAAGTACTCGATTTCGTAAATTAGGAGCACTCTCAATAGCGATCTGACATCATACTGAATAGAAAGCACAAACAAATTGATTGAAAACAAAATAAGTTTTACGAAGAAAAGGCCGTTGAAAACTTTGTTCATATTAAATCTGTGACAAACGTAATTCTGAAGATTTCCTATTCTTGATAAGTCTTTGGTTGACCTGTACCTATTATGAATTCTTAATTGACTTTATCATGGAATGTGAAATTTTTCTGATTGGTAATCTTAAAAAGGACGCCCACTAACCAAATGAATCTGAACAAAAGCATGAATCAGATCTGCATTCGGATCATGAATAAATGCAGACAGAGAATTTCATCGAAAACGATTGAAAATAAGAATGCTCCTCTTTTCAATTACATGAAATAATGAATTTAAAATAGATCTTTCTAGCAAATCGATTCATTGAAGACCATATCAAGAAAAGTGATTTGGACTCTTGCAAATCACAATGAAATTTCTGAAGTTAAAAAATAGACCTGAGATTAATTTGTCGTCTAACTCAAGATTTATATTGATTCATTTATCTATGACTTTCGAAAATTCATGAATATGATCGGTAATCCAAAAACTTCTGATCAAAATATCCACTTTGTTTTCTCGAAACGGTAGCTCAAACATAAACCAAATTCTGGTTCTTTATTGGTTTGAATAAATTTTGATCGTCTAACAAAAAATCCTTCTCTTCGATAACCTTTCGATCTCCCATTCATTCTGTCCATTTTCTTCCATTCTGAACAAGAATTAACTAGAATTTCTAAACAAGATCAGGCTAATTGTTCTATGAAACACCGGTAGATTTGATTTCAAATGTCAGCCTTTAATAAAAAAGAGGTCCCTTTTTCTTTCATTTTTTATTCATAAACCTCATTAATCGCAAGAAAGTCTTTTTCGTTATGGGCCAGTAAAGAATTGGGATAGGATCTCTTAATCAGCAAAATCTTTCATTTCAAAGTATTACATAACTCTAAGCAAGAAAGGAGTTTTTCAAAAAAACAAGAAAATCTAGCCGTACTGGTTCCAAGCAAGCTTTCATGGATTCCTTCTTTTCTTTTTTGATTTGCTTTTAAGTTATTCATTTACAAATGAATGAAAGTCTAATGATCTCCCGATGTTAAGAACAATCTGTTAAAATAATGAAATTTGGACATAACACCATATATTTGTTCCGTTCAAAGTCATAGGGCTGATTTTCAAACAAAAGATGAACCGATGTTAGTGAAGATGAATGACTATGTATTGGACAATTTTTTCTTTTTTTTAAAGAAAAAGTGTCTTAAAGAAATCAAAATTAGTCAAATGGATAATCCTTTTGGAGGGATCTACTGTTGCTACAAAACTTCATCTATTGCCAAGTCACATTGGATCAGGCATCCCAATGATTTTTAATAGATGACAGTTTCGCTCGATTTCAAATTTTCAAATCACAAGCAGTCAGGTTAATTCCACTCAATTAAAAATCGAAAATAACTAGAAGACGTTTTATTAAAAATGCATCAATTGAGCTCATTTTTTGATCACTTCGATATTGATCTGGCATAAACTCCATTGACAATTTTCTTTTCATTTGCATCAAACTAATTTCAAAGACAAATTCTTTTAATAGGCCCAAAATTTTCTAAAATAAAATAATAGATTAAAACTCCATTGGTGCTGAAAAGTATAGGGTTTTGTCACCTCTTTCAATCGTGGAATTTAGTGTCCACAGAGCTGTTAGAAACTAATCCAATTCGTAGCTGAAAATTGATGTCATCGATCGATCATAGAAGAAAATTCTTGATTCATTTGAAAGTATAAATGAAATGATTTTCCAGACAAATGATTCAGTTCACTAAAGATCTCGATGTCCTCTGGAAACCTTAAAGGTTTTATTCCAAGCATCGTGTGAGGATAATATGATCCATTTTGGCAATTCTCATCGATTAAGAATAAAAAGACTAAAAAGAAACCTTCTCCAGACAAACCTCCATTTCTCTCGTTGTCCCCCTTGTTTTGATTTCCACAGTCCTATGTCCCTCCAACGATCAGAACATGAATATCATCAACTTGATGAATAATTTCAAGATATAAAGCTTTCCTATTATAACGGGTTGGTCAAAAGGACTCCCGTCCTTCCATCAAATATTCTGCTTTTCCTGGATGTTTCTTGCCACGGATTCCTGTTTGCTGGCTTCATATAATTCAGAAAGACTAGTTTTCTCAAAAAGATTTTTCTTCAACATTGAGCTCATCAAAATATGGCGCTCACGAGGCTCTTCAAGATTCAGTGAAAAACTCAAATAATCCAACAGGCTTCAAATAAGGTCAGATCAACTTGTCTAGGCAAATTTAATGATACTGTTCTCCTGCCGTTCATATCTCTGAAAAACGTGAAATATATTTCTGGGTTTTTTTCGCTCATCAACACCCTATATACATTGTTTCTGTTTAGATTAACGATAATGATCTTGATCGTAGAACAAATCTTCCATAAGGAGAATTCTTCCACTCTGGAGGCGTATGAGGAACAGTAAACAATTTCTGTGGTACCACAAGACGTTACCTGTTGATCCAGATCTCCATTAAGAACACCGTTCTTACCCTGCCACTTGCCATCACAATTCCATTTTTGTCTAAATTGCAGTAAATGGCCTTCTAAATGTGGTTCTTCCTGGCCAGCCGAGGAAATTTCCATCAAATAAGTGTAAACATCTATATACCAAACGCTCACAAATTTACTGCATCTTCTTCCCAAAGCCTTCTATTTAAATACTAACTGAGGCAAATTCTTAAATGAGCACATCTATAATTTACTGCTACCCAAAAGCTAATACAAATTTTGTTAATGATATACTCCTACTATGATGGAATTCTGAATATTTGAAGGATACGTTTCATTATCTATGGAAATGATCTTCCCCGCCTTCGGCTATCGGAATCACCCCGAGCTGCTTAAGTCAGTCCTGAACAATGCATTTTTGATCGCAGGAACTGTCTGACGTTAACGTGTCAGAACTCATTAAGGCCCTATTTGCATCCATTATGTTCAATAAAAGAATGAGGAAGCCCCAATAGAAAATATTGAAGGGAAAATACTCTTCAAGATGAACCTGATCTTCAGATATCAGAAATTTGATTAATGGCTGGAACAACCTGCTCTTCATATTCTAATCCAGAATTTCCTGCACTTTGAAGGAATTCATCTCTACCTGGCGATAGTCATGCCAAATCATAACCTCGATCCTTGATCTCTCTGCGAATTTCCCCAATGAACCTCATCAACTAGGATGATATCCCTCGAGAATTGCTATCCAATAAGTCCAACTTCCTCCGATGTGTCCAAATGACGACCATAGTGACTAGGATGGATATCTCGTCGAACTAGCAAAATTCGTCCTGTCAGTCTCCGGAAAATAACTCAATTTTCGTCCATAAAGATTTAGTGAATATTTGTTCGATCTAAAACTTGAGATAAGGTGTTGTAAACCAAAAAGATTCATAAGTGGTTGTTAATGCAGTTGAGGTTACCAAATTCTGAGGAGTTGGTATTAATTTATGGCGAACGGCTCCACATATAGTTGCTCGAACCACATTTTCTAAACGAACCAGAGATAATCCGAATTGATCTTGTAAAAGATCCGCTACAGAACGAATGCGCTTATTTTCAATGATTCATATCGTCGTGTACCCCGTCCAAATTGGGTCCGATCAAATAATCGGCGGCTGCCAATAGGTCTCGTGGTAACAAAAATCTATTATTCTGGGGTATATCAAGGTTCAACCTTGGTTCATATTTCGTCGACCAATCCTTCTAATTCACATCTTTGTTGAAGAACTTCTTGTAATTCCTTACATAGGATTCAAATACCGGATCCCATGACACAAACAAATTGTTGATAAAACTCAAAATGGCATTTCTTTTGATCCCATTTTTCTCTCCTTATCGTTCAGAAAAGACAAAAAATTTCAGGGATAATAAACATTGTCTAGAATTTTCTCTTAGATTCGAACCCATAGCTGATGATAGAACTAGAATAGATATTTTGTTTCCTACTCACGCGAGCCCATATTCTTTGGCACTATCAATCTCTAATTCACAGTCTTCCCCAATCTGATATTATGGTGCCAGTATAGACTTAAAAATCCATTATGGTCAATTCTGATGATAATAAATACCAGGACTTTGCAGTATTTGATTGATTACAATTCGATATATTCCATTTATTATAAAGGTTCCCAGAATTCATTAGAGAATGTTTCCAATCAAAATAGTTTGTTCTGCATATCCTTACAGGTTTCCAAATTAATCCTGCGGATACATATAATTCCGAAGAATAGGTAGGTAATTCATGCAGCATTTCTTTCCTTTATCAATGGTTCTACGAATTGATATCTCCTGATAATTAAATTCGATTTCTTGATCTGCCTCTTTATTTTTTGGAAACTTAGGATATCTATCCAAGCCCTGATCAATGAACCTACAAATCCTTCAAATTGGATCTGATTAAATCAGGTATTGTAGACATTCCCTCATTTGCACCCCCCAGCATTTTGCATTTCCATTTCTAAAAAATCCCATTCTATTATATTCTATTATTAAGTAGTAAGCACATTCTTCATCGAAGATTGGATCGACGATCTAGCACTGATGGAATTTCTATTGTTCATTTGCAGAATCATGAAATTTTACTAACTGCCTATATTGGCGTAAGGAAATGCTTATAACTTCATATGAACGCAGGAATAAAGAAAATTTTTCTACTTAAATGAAGGGGTGAGAAGATCCAAACAGAAGAATTGAAATAGTCCTCGAAATAGAAAATTCCGTTATAGACTTATTAAAATGTTAAAATATGCAAAGAAGAGTCGTACAGGATTTTGGATAGAATAGCCTTAATAAAATTATTCAATTCTACCATTGTTAGGATATTACATGTATTCGAATTTGAGAAAAATAGTTGGGTTGGATAGATGGCCTTCTGACGTTTGCTTATTGAGGGATTGCATTGGAAAAAACGATTCGTGAAGAAGAGATATTTTTTATAGCTACTTTTTGATTTTTTGAGTAGAAGACGGTTGCATTTTAGTAAACACACAGATGGCTCGACTACCCAACTTCTCTTTTATTTTCTTTTATTTTGGGACAACCTGGGGTCGTACTTCTCATAAGATAATTTCTATGAAAAAAAAAATAGAAATTCAAATTCAGTGAATGGGATAATTTTATGACAATTCCCTATCGACAACATATCTAAATCCTATATCTCTGCAACAATTTTTGTTCTGGGGTTTACATATACTCATCTATTTTGTTATAATGCAGAAATGGAGAGGAGGTTTTGATGGAAAATAAAGATAGCGTGATTTATCTATTTGTATTTTTAATTTTTTATTAGTAAAAACACAAATTGGCGATTCAAATCAGGATTGTTCATGAGAATTCAAAGTAAGAGTAGTTATTGGTTCCAATTTGTCGACTGAAAATTCACAGTACTAATTGTCTCATTTTTCTATTGAAAAAATCAAGGTGAATTTTCAGATATGAGATAATCAATTGAGGCTGTGGATCAAATACCAAAAGTGCAAGAGGGGTGTTTGCTTTAGGAAAAGAAATATTAAGGAAAAGAGTCAAAATACAAATTACAATAAAATGCAGTAATCGGAAAATTTTCTCATCTATTTTATGTTTGGCATTTTCAAATCTGGGTGTCGCCTGATCAACAAACAAAAACTTGAAATTTCTTCTTCTCTTCTGTTCTGCTGATATAACCCGCAGAATGATTACCCGCGAGAAGAAGAAACAGACTGTTGATGCTTTTGATTTGATTCGAATAGTCAAATCAACCGGCCAGAGGGCTATCAAGACTTCACGACTCCTTCTATCACTAAAGGGAATGTCTGAGAATCGATCTTGTCCATATTGGATCGATAATTAGCTTTTATCGAAGAGGGCATTTTTTGTTATTTTATTCGTATTCCGGCATGTTCCCACTTCCTTGGGATGTACTTATATCTTACTTGTGTTTAATCTGAAATCCGAATCCATCGGGGGTTGATTTCTCAATAGTGTTCAAACGGAATCCCTTTTTGTTTTGACTCTGCACCGTTGATTCGTTATTAGTGAAATAATGGAAAAAATTCCCGTATTTATAGAGATGGGGACATAATTCACATGGATATAGTAAGTCTCGCTTGGGCTGCTTTAATGGTAGTCTTTACATTTTCCCTTTCACTCGTAGTGTGGGGAAAAGTGGAGCTCTAAAAGTATTACTAATTGAGTTGAGGAATAAAGCGTAGCTTTTGTTTTATAGATCATTCTCAAACTCGTTTTGAACTATTCAAATAAAAAATGTCTGAATTTATCCCATTGAAGAACTCCAACTAGAAGAATCTATAGAGATGGAAGCATACTCTTTGAATCAAAGAGATATTTAGCGATTCCCTCTTTGTCTATCGAAAGAAAGGTTCGGATGATTGGAAGGAATAGATGCTATAGCAAATCAGGGTCTTTTGTGAATTTCAAACAAATATATGGAATTCATAACACATATATCTAAGACAATTGTAGATTGATCTACCAGAAACTTAATTTATTCTAAATTAAAAAACTTTATAGGCCTTTATAGGCTACAAGAAATAGAATATACACTACAGAGGTAGATAAGTATGCATTGGTAAGAAAGAAAGATTCATCTATTTCTTTTTTACCATACTATCAAATCTAATAATCTGACGATTAAAGTCCGCTCATTTTCATTTAAGTTAACAGACACGAAATCGAATTTTTCAGAATTCAATTCACATAGCATTAATCATTTTGACTAACGGTTTTACGTAAATGATAAGTAGAAAGGCGGTAGGAACTAGAATGAATAGTGCAGTAGCAATAAATCACCCAAGAATATTTACTTCCATAATCTCATCGGTTTTTACTTCACAATAACTCAAGATTTAATCCATAGAAGATCATAAACCTTATCGTCTGTAAATTCAATGAATGAATTACTTCTCAATGGTCCTGAGATCAGATCAATAATATCACGAATAACAATATCTAATCTACCAAATAAATTTGTCGTCGAGACTTGAATAGTATAATATTATAACATAGGAAGTTATTTTTCTCATACCGAATCCAAATGGAATTTGGATTCTGATTAATCCATCAGAAATTCCTTCAAAATTCCTTTATTTATCATCCGTTTGTTTTTCTATAACTTACCTTGCCGCCTTCCTTGTACAATGGAATCATCTGATGAAGTATTATCAGATTGTCCTTTCACTTCGATTGGTCACTAGTTACAAACTTAAAAAGAAAAGCGAAAAAAAAAAAAAAAAAAAGACTTAAGTTCGAAACTCCCTTTTCTTTGGGAATGAACATTAGGTCCCCGACACCCTTTCATGGTTCATAGAAAGCATAGTTCTAGAAAGCATAGTTCATAGAAAGAAAAAAGTGAATTGATGCATTTTTGGATATTGGATCCATCGGGACTGGCGGGCTCGAACCCGCAGCTTCCATACTCTGACAGGGCAGTGCTCTACCAATTGAACTACAATCCCAGCGAAATAAGGGATCTAGCATGAAATGGAATTCTCTTTATCTTTATTATGGGTATTTATCAAATGCGGTTCTACCATCGCTTGGTAGATTGGCGAATTTTTGGGCCGAGAGCTGGATTTGAACCAGCGTAGACATATTGCCAACGAATTTACAGTCCGTCCCCATTAACCGCTCGGGCATCACCCAGGAAGAATCAATTTCGACTATTAGTGATCCATAGTCAACTTCCTTTCGTGGTACCCTACCCCAGGGAATTCGAATCCCCGCTGCCTCCTTGAAGAGAGATGTCCTAAACCACTTACTAGACCGATGAGGCCCTTTTCCCCAACCGCCCTCATACTATAGCATCATAGTATGCTCATTTTTCGAAATTGTCAGCCTAAGCGGAATGAATTAAGATCTAAGGAATCTTTCATTTTCATAGTATAGTATATAGAATTTTCAAGATTCATTATTCCTATTCATAGATAGTTTCTTAAAATCCCCATTCTCATGGCTTGAGATGAGAAGTTATCAAACAAAGAAATTCTGCTGCCTTTTCGAAGAAAAAATGAAAGGTAGTTCAAGGGGACATTAAGTCTCACCATCACGTATTCTTATTCAATCAGTGTATTTAGGAAATGTTTTATGTCGAATTGGTAAAGTGTACGTAACCATGTATGTCTGTATATCAACAAGTACATTTTTTTGACTAAGGATAAAAAGGAATTGGTGCTACGGATTCGTTTTACGCTAAAACTTTGCTAGGAAAATCACTCTATTAGAAATCTATTAAGCTTATTCAAAATATGTGTCGCTACTGAGTCTACCGGATATAAATCTAGCTAATAGCTAACTAAAATAATAAAATGCAATTGAAATATTCTGTTCAAAAGCCGTATTACATATAAATATATAAATAATTACTATAGCATGAATAATAAAGAAAATAATTAATACTAATAAATAATATGACATTCTATAGTAATATATTATTCTCTATTCTTTCTAATTCTCTAGTTCTATAGAATAGAATAGAGAATAGAATAATGCATGTAGATAAAATAGCTACAACTACAACATAGTAATTCGTTCGAAAATGAAAGAAAATAAGCCCTTTAACTCAGTGGTAGAGTAACGCCATGGTAAGGCGTAAGTCATCGGTTCAAATCCGATAAGGGCTTTGGTTTTTCCTAATTTCTTTTGAGAAACAGTCATAGTATAGAGTTTTTTTGGAATAAAAAAAAGGAACTAACTGGATAATACGTTAGCATTATACTGAGCTATAGTATAGTAGTTCTGGTTCGAAAATGGAACATTTGTTCAGTCAATTTGCATTATTCTGAATAATCCTAAGCCGCCCCTTAAATCATCCAAAATCTCTACCAATCAAATCCATTGGAAAGATTTGAAATCAACAAAAGAAAAGTAAGTGGACCTGGCCCGTTTAATTATGACTATATCCGCTATTCTGATATTCAAATTCGATAGAGATGAAATTTGAATTGGACCAGCCCACTCCTCTTCTTTTGAATTTCATTTCTTTGGTCTCCGAAAGAATTGGCCAATATTTCAGATTCCACTTTCTTGTTTTGTTGCTAGCTTTTCTATGGGAATAAGGGTGGATTTCCTTCCTATAGAGATACAGAGAACCCTTTATTCAATTCAAGTAACAAGATAAGAGCCATTTCCACCATCTTTTTTGTTTTGCTTCCAGATCAATATGAATTTCTACTATATCTAAATCTAAATAGATTTAGATGGATAGTTATCAGATCGTAGATTCATTAAACAAAAAGATATTGATGCATCCGAAAAAGGCTAACATAGTAATGACAGATAGAAAGAGACTTAGATGTTCCAGTCTTGGTATATTGACTGAAAGAAAAGAAACCATCTTGTCATTGAAAATGCTTCATGAAAATGCCTTTTTTCATTGAGGAAGATCGACACTATTTTTATCTGCAAGAGAAGAGAATAATACAAAAGATGTCCAAAAAAAATGAAGTTTTATATATAATTATAGAATATTTAGAATACAGAAGAAAATGTCGAAATAGCTTTCTTCTCAATCTTCCAGAAGATCTAATGAACATTATTAATCTAGAAATAGAGGAGGTAGTTCTGGTCGATTCAAGTAGTGAGAGGAGGGTCGCTTGTTCCTTCAAGATCTGAAAGTTTGAAAGATCTTATCGTCTTCAAGGAGCAATTGATCATGGATTTCAGGTCATAGAAACAATTTAGAACATCAAAACGGAGTTCAGTTAGATTTCCCTAGGTGAGTAATAACTTTGTTGAAAGAAATTTGTTTCGAAATTCAGTGAAAATTGACGGAGCAGAAATCAGAGAATGATCAAATCTTCCAGACGCCCTGAAAATCCTACAAATGCTCGGAAATGGTCGAAGTAGTTGAATAGGGAGGATCTATGTACAGTGGAGTTGAACTGGGAAAAATGCAGAAGGATGAAATTTTGATCTGTAGGCGTGTTACTTTGATGAATTTTGGATTTGTGTTTTGGTAGGCTGGACAAATCTTTCGTTTTTCGTCCCCATTGCCATTCCGGATAATTTGTAACTTTGAGCAAGGTTGGGACTTGTGATCGTGATAGTGTCTATAGTTGGATTCCTTTATTGGAAGAAGGAGATCAGCTGGGTTCTGGGGACTATTGTTCTCGATTTGTTGGACTCATTTGGTCTTTTAGTTGGTGCCTGTTTCATCATTGGATTTTTAGAATGCAATAGTTCATGACTGAAAGGACTTTGCATTTGTGTTCAATCAGTTCAATTATTTGGAATAGGCCCATTTTGTATCCAGTAGTTCGGTCTGATTTATCCAGCGAGCAGTCTGTAAGCTGCGCTTGTGAGAAGCTATATTTCTGATTCATCCTCTTTTCAAGGTTTTCTGACGCTGAACCTGTTTCATGATGGAAGGATAAGAGTATTGGGCGCCGGACTCCAGTTTGGAGATGGTTATCTGGATTTGTTGAGAAGTTTGGTGATGGTGCAAATACATTCCAATCCTTTTAACAACAACAATTCGTGAAGAAACCTATTCCTTGGTAATCGCTAACTGCTTTTGGTCCCAAATAGGCGTTGTTTTTCAATAAACGTTGACGTTGGTTACATTTCTTTTGATGCAGGCACCGGTTTATGGATGAGTGCGAGTCATTTATGAATGATGACCCTATCGATGCTATGAACTCTGTCGTTAAAATTCATCAGGCAGCGGAAGATCCTGAATTTGAGACTTTTGAGCTTGACACTCTATAAAAAACCTGTGATAATTCGTTTATGGGAGGATTCTTTGGATGCAGTGAACTGTTATAGATTGAGACAAACCACTGTTTACTAATTTGGCAGGCCTACTGTCAGGAACTTATTAATGTGGACTTACCATGTGTGTGGGTGGATCAGAAAATTATTGTAAGCGGACAAGTGGGCAAAATGAACCCATTTGAAGGCCCATTTCGGCAATGCTATCGAATGGCCTATGTATGAACAAGGATCATTTACTTCTAGCAGGAAGGTTGGGGATAGGCCTGGGGGAAGTTCTTTCCTAGCATGCACTGGTATCCAACAAAGGAGTATTGGATGCTTAAGGCAGTATTAAGTGGAATTTGTGGGACCAGAGCATGGAAGAATCTGTTTGATCAGACTTCTTCTTCGGTATAGGAAGCAGGTAAAATGACCACAATTTTAGGATGTACTTCCTCTTAGGTCTAGGGTTTTCTTCAGTCTTCGCTATTTGTTTTGCTTTGATGTTCAAAATGAACTGGAAGAGGGGCGAGGATTGCAGAAATTACCAATTTGACTGTTAGCCCCAGGTATTATATTTGGTTATTTAAAATCCCTTTGGAGAGGGAAGGTGAGTGTGAGTGAAAGAAGGACCGAAGATGTAATCAGTAGACATGGTTAGGAGCCAGGTTGGAAGGTTTGGTTGGCAGGATATCTTTCCTAAACTATCTGCGTGGGCTCGGACAGGTTATGGTCCTGGAGAGGTGCTTGTATAGTTTAGGATGCTCTTATCATAGTGTCAGATCGGTTATTGTTTTCCATGTTTGAGGAGGTTCACGTGATCAGAAAAGAGATCCTCTAGTTTTATGGGCCTACTGCCCAGAAGCTTCTCAAGCTCAAGCATGTTTTCTGGTTCCAACCGAGCAGGTGATCAATGTAGATTGGGCAACAGGATTGCTCAAGTTTCATCAGAGTCTAAAATGCGTTTCATGCAAAGTCTTTGTTGGTTGAGACAACTGAAAGGAGAGCAAGATGCGTTGGTTTGAAAGGAAGTTTTCCAACCTCTAAGAGGTCCAAATGAGGATTGATGACAGGAGACAAAAAGACATAACCTTGGCATAAATATTGAATACGCCCCTTAGGTAATCAGTTCTGTCAGGAGCTGGTGCAGCAGGTGATTCGTTAATTTGTCTCCGAGAATTTAATGTTCTAGGATTCTTCATTCGTAGGTCATTTGAGAGGACTAAGGGCTCTGTGCAGGCAGCAGGATTTGAAAAGGAAGGCTTTGATCGTGATTTTGAACCTGTTCTCTGACCTCACTGAGATAAGACAGGAGATCCAATGCTTGAATTAAAGTAGAATCACTTGATTCCATTCTATCTATTGTTTTAATACTCATTCCTTTTTTAACTCTTTCTGTATTTCGACTACTCTTAGGATATTTTCTTTGGTTACTGAGAGCCAGGTGGCAGTGAAAGAAAAGCCATTCCTCAGTTAATGAGGTAAAAAGTGTTGAAAAATCAATCAACAGCCATTTTTGAAAGAGGATGAACTCAGCCATGACCATTCTTGTTCAAAATCTGCAGTTTCAAGAAGAATACATGGGGCGATCAAACAACTCAGAGTGTGATCTTCGAAAGACTTCTAATTTTTCCTCCGAATAGGTGTGACAGAGTGGGTAGTTCATCTGAGATTTGAAATATTGAAGAAAGATTGCTACCGTGAGTTGAAATGAGATGAAAAGATTCCGTTCAAATCTGGAAGAATGCTAACCCCATTGAGCCGTAATAATGACATAGGGTCTGGTCAAAGATTTTCATATTAGGTAAACAAAAACCTTTATGATGTATTTTATTACCATTTGAAATTTGCTGATAGAGGGATGAAATGGGAAGATGCGGTTTCAATTCATTCGAGGATTTTGAATGACTTATTTTTTCCAACTGAATAGGCAGAATATGATTGATATTCAGTTATTCAATAATAATTTGTATTTAGAGTTCCAGGTGGAAGAGTTGGAGTTCAAAATGTTGTTTATGTGCGGTCAAGGGATCAGAATTGAACAAAAGAATTTCAGAGAAGATCAATTTCTCCTTTCCCGATCGAATACCCTTCTATTTGGATGAAAGAAGAAAATTGTAGATTACAGTCCGGAAATTCTGAATATTGAGTTAAAAAATGAAATAATGATAAAAGAAAATGGAAGGGAAAAAAATTAATAGATTATAAAAATGGATTTTCATAGTTTGAAAAAAATTTTGGTAACATAGTGACAATGATGAGATTGACTATTGTCGAATTGAAGAGTCGATCTCCAAAGAGTTTTTATATTCCAGACTTGGCTGAATCCAAAATTTCAGTTCGGAATATAGGGGAGATATTTTTCAAGCAAATCGACTTTCCTACCAGATCCTGATCTTCTTATTAGTTAAGATTCAGAAAGCCAAACCCACCATTTGTTTTAATTTGACAATGAATATTTTCATTAGACATATTTCTTGATGGTCGAGAGAGTTTGAGAGACAGGATTTTGACCCGTGACCTTGAGTCTAATTATTTATATCTTTTTTGGACGAAATATACCAAATCTGCTCCTTTCCAGCCAAAGAGAAGAAGTCCCAGTACTAAGAAACAAGTGAATAGTTCGTGATCTTTTCTCCAACAGAGGACAAAGTGCATTTGAAAGAACTTGTTGTCAACCTTCAGCTAGAATCATGAAACTTGATTCATGAACAATGGACAAGGCAGTTTGAATTCACATGGGTTTTGGTTTCATGTTCAAAAGAGAGCAGCGATTGTCTAAAGAAACGTCTTTGAAAAGATCATTAGAACCTTTGGCAAAATCTTTCTTTCAAAATCAGATCTATTCAAATCAAATCATTTATTTCTTGGATATTTGGATATTTGTAGATAATTTGTAGATACTATTGCCAATTTTTTCAGATACTTTTCCAGAACTATGGCTGATACTACGTAATCAAAATTGGTATCCATAGTGGTCAGGAGATTCATCTTATGTTCCGTATAGATCTGGAAAAAGATTCTGATAAATCGAATAGTAAATGAGACGAATAAATTAGAATGATTTCAGATCATAATTGTTAAGGGTAAATGAAACAGTTCTCGTTTAGCATCTTGTTGTGAACAGACAAGATCGAAAGGCAATCCTGATCAATCATCTTCCACCGCTTGGAAGCCTTCATCAACTTTGGGAAAAGAATGTCTCTGTGAATTCTCGTGCAAAGTTACTAAGAAGAATGGAAAAATCAATCTGAAGATGGATCATTTATTGAAAAAAATCAGTATCCCTAAACCAAAGTGGGTAGAATCTATTCATTGATGGTCTGAAGAAAAGATTGGGGATTATGTGAAAACCTTGAGAATCTCATTGACGTGATGATGAGATACTAGAAATTCTTGGTTCTAAGAACATCAAAAAAAGGATATTCAAATCTATGAGTCCTGAAATGAATGATCGTTTATCGAAATGAGAGAATTCTGGTTATCTTTAACCAAAAGCGATTGATCATCCAAAGGAGAATTGATGAGTTCAATGACTATCCTGTTTGCAGAAAGACATTTGCTCATTATCAGACAATCGTATTCAAAGAGTTCAATAAGGTCATCTGTTTTTGCGAGTCCCTTTTCGCTGTTTAGATGTTGGGAGACTTTTACTGATAGGATCAGGCTGAGCTCCTATGAGCAAATTGCTACAAAAATTTCTTTGTATTTCTGAACGATAACTCCGTTATAATGAAAGATCAAAATTCCGATGATCATTTTTGGTATTTCAAATGCTGAGTGATGACGTTTGGATGAGGTCAAATGAGAGATTAAAATGGAAGAGTTAAAGTTGATGACTAACGCTGCCTGCCGAGTTGATGATGATTGAACTTGATAGATACTTGACGGTAATTCATTCAATATAGATTTTGGAGTTCAGTCAGTGAAGGTTGCAGAAAACTGAAACATTGAAAGATCTGGATGTGAATGAGGATTACTGTATCGCTAGGTCTAGTATTCATCTGAAGGGCTAATAGAAATATAATTCAAAACCACTCAATAAATGATCCGCTCTTCTTGTTATCTGACAATACGAATGATTTCTTGTTAGCGAAATTTATCATCTTCAGGGATCTTTCCATGGGGTTACATCAAAACTTTCAGCGGATTTTCCTTTTAAAGAAATGTCCTATCGATTAGTATTACACAGAAAAGAGCTTATAGATAAATACAATTAGAGACCGCTCTTCTATTCACTTAGATCCGATCTTCATGCTGGATCATGGGATTTTGCAGTCCTTCAGATAGGAGCCAGGGATCATGGAAAGAATGTATCATGGAGATCAAATATTCCCAACAGATCTATCTCTGTTGAAGAAGAACTTATGAAGGAATGTGAATGGATGGAACTTGGAAATGGTACAGAATTAACACGATGATGAAAAGAAAGATCTTTTCTTTATCATTTGACTGTGTTCATGGAGAGTCGATCAGATCATGGTCTCGAATAACCTCTTTCACGGACAGAAAAGATTGCAGTCCGTTGATAATGATCGAGTTCCATTGCTTCTTCGGGAACCGAGCATCCCTTAGATTGAGAAAAAGAGATTTATCTATAGAAAAATACGAATCGGTTTGAAAGGAAGGATTTCGCAGAAGGAATTTATTCAATCACATAGTTTGGGCTCCTAGAATATGGGGCTTCTGTTGATGTACCGAAAGGAGTGCATCGATAGGTTTTCAAAGGTTGTCGATTTCTTTATCCTTTCTGATGAAAGGATGAGCTTCAAAGGAAGAGAATGCAATTCGGAGTTGGAGGAGGAACCAGTCGCAGAGATAGATCTTCAGAACGGAAATCAAATAAGCCAATTCCTTTTTTTTGGATCCTGCAGATCTCTTTCCTCTATTCAAAGATCAGTCCCCGGCTCTGTGTTTTCACATCGAGAAATTATTTGCAGATGAGGAATGGGCTTCTTACTTCAAGAATCAAAGAATAAACAAATGAATCATTATGTGTTAGAACCAATAGTTCATTATCGAATGGATCGTTCTAATACTCTATCAGGAGTTATCAGTATTTATCAACTCTGTTCTATCTAACGGAACGCTATTGGATCAAATGACAAAGACATTGTTAAGAAAAGATGGCTTTTCCCGGATGAAATGAAAGTACTGGGATTTTCGGATAGGCCCTAAGGAGAGGGAGGTGGACTGGTCAATTCCCTCATTGGGCCGACAGTTTTTGGGAAGTGCCAAAGTCACAATGGTGATCCCACTGTATGGAATGTACTTATCCGCTGGAGGACGAGTGTTCTGTTATGCATTGATCAAACACCTTTTCCTCGGTGCAGATGTGACTGGACTATCAGACTCGCTGATGAAGAAGTCAATTTTTTGGCTGTTTTTTCAAAAGACTCCAGCCATCCGGAGATCAAAGGTCGATCCAGAACTCTTTTATTCATTCATTCTCGAGATTCTCAAAGTTTAAGCTCAAATGCTCTCAGAGATGATATCGATCGGATGTCTCTTTTTAACAAAGCATCGAAGTCTTGAACTCTTATTTCTCTGAAGAGATTCATCAGATTCCGAGATTGACAAAGGTGGATCGAAGATCGGTGATATACCCAGGCCGATGGACTCGTATTTGCTCATAGATATCTTATCCAGATTTCTATTCTCAGGATAAAATAGGGTCCCAGAAAAAGATGTGGAGATGTGGACGGTCAATTATTGGCAATCAATGCCAATATGTTCTATATATATAAAATAGATGAATCAAACATCTCCGATTTCAATAGAAGCTCAAAGGCTGACAGAACGATCAGGGATATTGTCATAGAATGTGGATCCTCATTTATTCCTAATCCCAAGAATTGCGACTCAGGGCAAACGATAAAAACAGGAATTTGTTTTCTATCCATACTTGTATGCAGTCCCTTCTCTGTTTGCAAGAAAGTAGAGGTGCAAATAACCAACAAACAGGCTGATCTTTGATCGCATAGCTCTGGAATCACAATTTTCCATAAATACAAGCCATTTTGGTTATGCTACATTTTCTATACGGAGCCCTTGCTGAAGGAGTTCAGAATGTAAAGGAGGGAAAGAACGAACCTTCGACACGTTAATCTGAATCCTCATTTCCAAAAAGCCATCTAGGTATCTAAGTTCCTGAGTCAGAACATGTTTTTCTACTAGAAGGATGGTTCAGGTGTTTGTGAGAAGGGAATTGGGGTTGAATGATGTGGTTCTTTCTTTATTTTTCGTTGAAAAGTCTAAGAATGAGAGGTGTTACATGCTTTTTTTTAGATCGAAAGTGCTTATCTCTATAATGAAAGAAAGTGTGAAAGTTCGGATGGTGGTGCATTGGGTACGCCAACATTCAATTGAAAAAAGCATGAGAGAAAAGTGTTGGCTATTATCATCCTGGCGATGAATTGGCGAAGGTCTGTCCTATCCATTAGATAGAAGAGGAAGGAAGAGCAGGCTTTTCTATGCTGAGACAATTAGACGTGGAAGGACTTTCAAAAGGCCTCTGTTCCATTCTAGATGAGGAGGGGCAGAGAACTGGTTCATGTTGTAGGAAAGGTTTGCTGTTGTGTTTGTTCAGTTTCCATGTTGAACAATGAAAATAGATGGCGGGTGCCTGTGATTGATCAGGTCATGGAACAAGTTCACAGTCTACCTCTTAGGCTCCTCAGCTGCACTTCTGCACTCCCTTCATTGTGAGAACGGCTCATCTTTTGTGATCTCTGAATTCTCAATTGGCTCCATCCCGCAGAACTTGGATCGACACCATCTCAGTTCTCTGGGGAGGGAAAGATCAGAGAGGAACTCAGCTTGGCTACAAGTGTCACGGTTATCTCTACCCAGATGGGACTGTAGGTCGTACCGGTACACGAAAGGTCCTCTCAATGCTCTAACGCCCTAGGAGAAAACACTGTTTTCATGTTGTCAGGTTGAACAATGGTTTTCGTGTTGTCAAGTTGAACAGCTGGTCTGATCAGGTGATCAGAAGTGGAACAGGTTCAAGTCTTCTGTTGATGCTCTTGGGAAGATCACACCAGCACTTTTCCGTTGAGCGACCCCTCGACCGTCGGATCACTGCTCATCGTCCCTGCTCGAATCTTGCAGTCAAGCTCCTTCTGCTTTGCACTCGAGGGCCAATCTCCGTCCGGCCCGAGGAAACCTCCGTTACCTTTTGGGAGGCCTACGCCCCATAGCTGTCTGTCCCCCCGTAGGTCCTGACACAAGGTTAAATTCTAACTCTTCAGAGTGGTATCTCACTGATGGCTCAGGCCTTCCACCTAAGCTGCGCAGGAAACCCAAACCCAAGCCAATGGGAACAGTCAGCTTCACTGCAAAGGTCTCTTTCTGTCCGGAGGTGCGGTGGTCGCATCTTCACAGACATATCTATTTCACCGAGCTTCTCTCTCTCTGCGAGACAGTACCCCAAGATCATTTACGCCTTTCTGTGCTGGGTCGGAACTTGCCACGACAAGGAATTTCTCTTCCGCTGATGAGACCGTTATAGTTGCGGCCGCCGTTCACCGAGAAGCTTCTGATCGCCGGCTCCCCTGTCATCAGGTCGCAACTGTTGACCTTCCGGCACTGGGCAGGCCGTCAGCCGCCATAGTGTAGTCTTACGACTTTGCGGAGACCTGTGTTTTGGTAAACAGTCGCGCGGGCCTGGTCACTGCGATTGCTGGCCCGAGAGAGTGCCTTCTCCCGAAGTTACCAGGGCTATTTGCCGAGTTCCTGGGGAGAGAGTTGTCTCGCGCCCTAGGTGTTCTCTACCTACCCACCTGTGTCAGGTTTCCCCGGGATTTTACAGGTACGCTGTTTAAGGTCGTTCGAGCTTTTCCTGGGAGCTATGGCGTGGAGTTACTTCGGCGCCGTAGCGCCTGGTACTCGAACATTGGCTCGAGGCATTTTCTCTACCCTTCTTACCTGAAAAACAGGGACACCGCCCCGTTCTTGAACCGATAACCATCTTTCATGCTAGCCTACTTCCTGCTCCGTCCCTCAGGACCAACAAGGGTAGTACCAGGAATATTCACCTGTTGTCCATCGACTACGCCTTTTCAAAGCCCCTGATCTTAGGCCCTGACTCACCCTCGTGGACGAACCTTGCGGAAAGGAGGAACCCTTAGGTTTTCCGGGGCATTGGATTCTCACCAATGTTTGCGTTACTCAAACCAAACATTCTCCTTCCCGCTTCGTCCACCGCCGCTCACGCAGAAAGCTTCCCTCTAAGGCGAACGCTCCCCTACCGATGTATTTTTACATCCCACAGCTTCGGCAGATCCAGCAACGCCCCGTTCATCTTCGGCGCAGAGAGCGCTCGATCAGTGAGCTATTACGCACTCTTTCAAGGGGTAGCTGCTTCTGACAAACCTCCTGGCTGTCTCTGCACCCTACCTCCCTTTATCACTGAAGCTTGATCATTTAGGGGCCTTAGCTGGTGATCAGGCTGTTTCCTCTCGACGATGAAGCTTATCCCCATCGTCTCTTTACTGTGCAACCTATGACCCTGTTATTTTGAGGTCCTATCTAGTATTCAGAGTTTGCTTCGATTTGGTACCGCTCTCGCGGCCGCACCGAAACAGTGCTTTACCCTAGATGTCAGTCAACTGCTGCGCCTCAACGCATTTCAGGGAGAACCAGCTAGCTCTGGGTTCAGTGGCATTTCACCCTAACCACAGCATCATCCGCTGATTCTTCAGCATCAGTCGGTTCGGACCTCCACTTAGTTTCACCCAAGCTTCATCCTGGTCATGGATGAATCACCCAGGTTCAGGTCCATAAGCGGTGACAATTGCCCTATGAAGACTCGCTTTCGCTACGCTCCCGGTGGGTTCCTTATGAAGCCACTGCCTATAGTCGCCAGCTCATTCTTCAACAGGCACG
>JAIFAC010000068.1:98203-115703 GCA_026545765.1 Plantago major
TCTAAAATGTTATGAAGACATTCTATCGAAATCCCATTTTAATTGGAATCTTTTGATGAGGACTGGTTACGCACATGTGAGGTATGAACATATGGGTTATCTGGGAGACTTTATTCGGAAAATAGAGTACGCTCTAGAAGAAAAACTAGACGAGTATTACGCTTACCTAAACTTTGGCTGTGGCTCTCTAGTTACTTCTTGGTATACCCTTGATTGGCTAGATCAAAATTATTATCAGAATAAGAAAAAGTTCGAAAAAGAAAAGTTCGAAAGACCAAAGGCAGAAAGAGCAAAATTAGAAAAGTTAAAAGAAAACATGAAATGCTTTTTAAAAAAGTCTTATTTTTCCTACATGATGATGCTAATGATGCTAATAGTCAAAACATAAACTTAATTCAAATTAAAATAAAGTAAATCAGTAAAAAATTCCTCGATGGGAATACAAATTAATCACTGAGTTAGAACAACAATCAGGAGAATTTCAAGATATTCCCGAAGATTTTGAAATTGTTCAAGAGAAGCCAAAGAGGTAGTGATTTTACTGATATCAAAGATGATAAAGATGATCCTGATGAAATGGAAGAGATGTCTACGACACGCTATTTAGAACAACCGGACTTGATCGAGATCTAATCAAGGGTTCAGTGGGCGCAAAGGCGCAAAGTAGTTATTTGGAAAGTGTTTCAAGAAATGCGCATTCCCCTTTTTGTGTACAGAATCAAAAATCCATTTTTCTTTAACATCTAATATGTTTGAATTGATTAAATCCATTTTAGAAATAGGTGTGGAAAGGAAGCATTCCAAATTGTAGAGTCTACAAACGAACAAACAAAAGAGAAGAAAATAGAATAGAAATAGAAGACGAAGACGAAGAAAAAAAGAGATGGAGATACTAGAGGAAGAGGCGGAATGAAGATAGCGGAAGTTAGATAATGCCCATACTTATGGGCAAGGAATAAGAGCTTGTTTGTTGCTAATTCAATCTATTTTTAGAAAATATATTCTCTTACCTTCGTTTATATTGCAAAAATCTTGGTATATCCCTATCCCAACGTCCTGAATGGTCTGAGGATTTTCGGGAATGGAATAGAGAGATGCATCTTAAATGTACTTATAATGGAACGCCATTATCAGAAACAGAATTGCCTGAAAATTGGTTCATAGAAGGTCTTCAGATCAAAATATTATTCCTTCCGTCTGAAACCTTCGCACAAACGCAAATTAAGATCTTATCAAGAAAAGAGGATTTCCGTTTTTAACGGTTTTTGACTCGAAGCTAAACATCCTTTGGTTTTCCTGAAAACGACCTTCCTTTGGAAACCTGTTTTGAAAGAACTGGGAAAAAAGTTCGAAAATGAAAAGAACTATTTCAAAGGAAAAAAATACTTGCAAAAGTTTCCAAAGAAAACCCAATTCAATTAAGAAAAGTAGAAATCTATGAATCGAATGAAATTCAAGAAGAAAAAGATTCCATAATTAGCAATCAAATAATTAACCAATCTTTTGGTCAAACAGTATCGCCGGGTTTGACAAATTCTTCATTGACAGAAAAAATAAAAGATCTGACTGAGCGAATAGGGAAAATTAGAAATCAAATAGAAAGAATAGAAAGAATTAGAAAGAAGAAAAGGAAAATGATACTAGTCCCAATAAAACATTTAATGCTAAATTCTTAGAAAAATGGAAAATATTCAAAAGAAGAACTGTTCGATTCATTTCTAAATTTCCCTTTATTTGAAAAATTTTCATTGAACTACTATCTCGGCACAGATTTTTTTCTAGGAGTGAATGGAAACTATCAGGGGTATGGAAATCTACTATCTATTATATAGAAGAGTTTGTTTTATTTAGTAAATTTTATTTACTAAGGATATGGAAATTGATTTTATATATTATGTTTGAAGGTTGGTTTAAGATCTATTATATTTTACTTTGTATTGTACGTGATATACGGTTTCTTTTAAATTTTGTTGTAGATCATTCAAATTTGATATTTCTACCAAATTAGGTTAAGAACCCTAATTGACAAAATGATGAATAACTGCATAGAGCTAATTTTTCATCCCTGACCTAACATTTAAGAATACTAGTAGTAATAAAAAAGAAAATCTCATTCCCTTTAAAAATCCCTTGATAAGATTAGGGATATGAAAAGCAATTTACATATTTTTTTTGACTTATCTTGTATCACAAGCCTATGTATTTTACAAATTATCCCAAATGCAAGTTAGTAATTTGTATAAATTAAGACCTGTTCTTCAATATCAAGGAATCTTTGTTTCTTAAGCCCGAAATAAAGGATTCTTTGAAAACAAGGAATGGTTCATTCAAAATTAAAATTAAATGATAAGAAACTTAGGAATTATGAACAAAATCAATGGAAAAGTGGTTAAGAGGGTATTCTCCATACAATTTATCGTCGATCATATGGTCGAGATTAATGCCTGAAAATGGCGAAATACTTCCCATTGTATAGCTACAAAGGAAAAATTAAGCAAATGCAATTCATATGAAACAGACCAAGTAAGTGATTCAAAAAAAAGGGAAGTATACAAATTAGCGAATCAAAAGAAAATTTTCACAAATCTTATCGATATGATCTTTAGCAAATAAATTTCTTAACTCCGAAAAATTTCAAGGAAATAAGAACGGAGAGCTTTGTAACACGCACAAGGACCCACTTTATGATATTCTGAAACCACCCCTATCTATAATTATGTGGATATGCTAGCTGTGGAAAAATGGTAAATAGAAAATATTTGCGTTGGAAAAGTTTGTATCGTAAAGAAAAAGTGGATATTGAGTCCTGTATCACGATCGATGCCAACAGGAATCCAAATATTCAACGGAAACTAATAAGTATTTTCAAATATCTATTAAAAATGGATATTCTGAAATTTGTTATTTTAGGCTTCCAGACAATCTCCCAAAATTCCACAACGTTTTTGTTGATTGATGGGAATGAATGAAAGAATGCTAAATTATTCTATCTCGAATCTAGAGGGTTGGTTCTTCCCAGAATTGGTCTTATTTCATCAGGCATATAAGACCAAACCTTGGTTTAGACCAAATCAATTACTTTAAATCGAAATGGAAATGAAAATAGTAGTGAAAAGAAAAAGAAAATTCAAAAAAGCAAGGAAATCAAGAAGAACCCAAAAAGGAGAAGATTTTGGATCTGTTCTGTCACAAGAAAAATCTAGTGAAGAAAATTCTGTAAAATTGGACAGGAAAAAGAAGAAAAGAAAAAGTCAACTAGATTCCTTCCTGGAACGTTATTTACTTTTTCAATGTAAATGGTGGGACAGTACTTTGGACGAAAATTGATGAATAATATTGAGGTCTACTGTCTCTTGCTTAGACTAATGGACCCAAGAAAATTCTCTTATCTTCAATTCAAACAAGAGAAATCGATTTGGATAGACTGACGATTCAAACTAGTCTAACTCATGCGGAATTACTGAAGAAGGGAATATTGATTATAGAACCCATTCGTCTGTTTGGAAAATTGATGGACAACTCTTGATGTATCAAACCATAAGTACTTCGTTGGTTGATAAGAGGCACCAAACAAATCCAAAATACCAAGAAGAAAGGTATGTTTCTAAGAATCATTTTGATTTCCTTATTCCTGAAAATATTTTATCGTTTCGACATCGTAGAAAATTGAGAATTCTAATTTCATTGAATTCAAAGTATCGAAACGATGAAAATAGAAATCTCCTATTTTGGAACGAAAAGAACAGAAAAACAGCAACCAAGCTTCGCCTGAGAATAAAGGTCTTAATATAGAAGAAAATGCATTAATGAAATTAAAGCTTTCTTTGGCCTAATTATCGATTAGAAGATTTGGCCTGTATGAATCGGTATTGGTTTAATACCAACAATGGCAGTCGTTTCAGTATGTTAAGGATACATCTATATCCACGATTGAAAATGGAAAATTGTAGATAAGAATTTATACCCGTCTATCATATAGAATAGAAAGTATATGATAGACGGGTATATATGAAAATAGGAAAAATATAGGGTATGGGGTATAGGGTATATGAAAGAAATATGCGGACCACACATTTGAGTCTTCCCTTTCATGGATATATCCAATATTAAAATGAATAATGTAGGACTTCAATCTCGAAATGAATCAATAGAACTTTTTTTTTTAGGTCTAAACCCTTCAATGGAATGGACTACTCCTTTTCTACTCTATCTCAATCCGATTCCAGTTTGATGGATTGATTTGAATTCAGAAAAGGAGAAGCTTTCAAATAACTTGAATTAGATTTTGTATATACCAATTCAAATTAATGGCATTATTATTACTGATCGGTAAAATCCATATCTTCAAAAGGAAGGGGAATTTTTCTATGGTAAAAATTCATTCATTTCGGTTATTTCTCAAAAGAAAACACAGAAAACAGGGGTCTGTTGAATTTCAAGAATTCACTTTCACCACTAAGATAAGTAAACTTACTTCGCAATTGGAATTACACAAAAAAGACTCTTCATCTCAGAGAGGTTTGCGGAAAATTTTGGGAAAACGTCAAAGACTACTGGCCTATATGTCAAAAAAAAAAATAGAGAACGTTATAAAGAATTAATTGGCGAGTTAAATATTCGAGAGATAAAAACTCGTTAACTTGAAGCCTAATACCATTTGCACTTTTATTCGTTTTCATTTTGACGAACTCTTCTTTACGTTCAAACAATGCATGGAAGAATGACTCGGGAAAAAACTTATGATTGCACCAACTACAAGAAAAGACCTCATGATAGTAAATATGGGTTCTCACCACCCATCAATGCACGGCGTTCTTCGGCTGATCGTGACTCTCGATGGGGAATATGTTATCGACTGTGAACCAATATTGGGTTATTTACAGAGCGGTATGGAGAAAATTGCGGAAAATCGAACAATTATACAATACTTGTTTTATGTAACGCGTTGGGATTATTTAGCGACTATGTTCACAGAAGCAATAACCGTAAACGCACCCGAACAGCTAGGCAATATTCAAGTCCCTAAAAGGGCTAGCTATATAAGAACTATTATGTTGGAATTGAGTCGTATCGCTTCTCATTTGTTATGGCTCGGCCCTTTTATGGCAGATATCGGGGCACAGACCCTTTCTTCTATATTTTTAGAGAACGAGAATTGATATATGACCTATTCGAAGCTGCTACCGGTATGCGTATGATGCATAATTATATTCGTATCGGAGGAGTAGCTGCCGATTTACCTCATGGTTGGGTAGATAAATGTTTGAATTTTGCGATTATTTTTAATCGGCGTTGCTGAATATCAAAAACTTATTACACGGAATCCTATTTTTTAGAACGAGTTGAAGGCATAGGCATTATTCAGGCAGAAGAAGCACTAAATTGGGGTTTATCAGGCCCAATGCTACGAGCTTCCGGAATAGAATGGATCTTCGTAAAGTTGATCGTTATGAGTGTTACGACGAATTTGATTGGGAGGTTCACTCAAAAGAGGGGGATTCATTAGCTCGTTATTTAGTACGAATGGGTGAAATGGCAGAATCCGTAAAATTCTTCAACAGGCCTTAGAGGGAATTCCTGGAGGGCCATATGAAAATTTAGAAATACGACGCTTTGATAGAATAAAAACCCGGAATGGAATGATTTTGACTATCGATTTATTAGTAAAAACCTTCTCCAACGTTTGAATTGCCCAAGCAAGAACTTTATGTAAGAGTCGAAGCCCCAAAAGGAATTGGGAATTTTTCTGATAGGAGATCAGAGTGTTTTTCCTTGAGATGGAAAATTCGACCACCGGGTTTTATCAACTTGCAAATTCTTCCTCAGTTAGTTAAAAGAATGAAATTATTGATATTATGACGATACTAGGTAGCATAGATATCATTATGGGAGAAGTCGATCGTTGAAATGATAATTGATACAACAGAACCACAAGCTATCCACTTTTTCCGGATTTGAATCCTTAACAGAAGTCTATGGATACTATGGACACTTATCCCTATTTTGACTTTTGTATTAGGAATCACACTAGGTGTACTAGTAATTGTTTGGTTAGAAAGAGAAATATCTGCAGGAATACAACAACGTATTGGACCTGAATATGCTGGCCTTTGGGAATTCTTCAAGCTCTAGCAGATGGGACAAAATTACTTTTCAAAGAGAATCTTCTTCCATCTAGAGGAGATACTGTTTATTCAATATTGGGCCATCCATAGCAGTGATATCCATTTTACTAAGTTATTCAGTAATTCCTTTTAGTTATCGACTTATTCTAGCCGATCTTAGTATTGGTGTTTTTTATGGATCGCCATTTCAAGCCTTGCTCCTGTTGGACTTCTTATGTCGGGATATGGATCAAATAATAAATATTCCTTTTAGGTGGATTAAGGGCTGCTGCTCAATCAATTAGTTATGAAATACCATTAACTCTATGTGTATTATCAATATCTCTACGTGTGATTCGGTGAGACATAAACTTTCCATATTTTCTAGCAAGAAAGTTGAATATCTATTTTTTATTCATCGTCGGGGTTGATAAACTAAACCGATAGTTAGATGAGTGAAATCAAACGGCTTCCTAATTTGCTGTTAAAGCCATTCAATCTCATTTCCTATGTACAAGAATTAAGTCAAAGGAAAGAATATCAGTTCTTATGTTTCCTTTACCCCAAGTTAGATTGGTTGAGTAGTAATCATGGCTTGAAGCGGTTCAAAAGATCAACCCCGGGGTTTTTACTATCTATTACCATGGAGGTATTAGTATTAACCTACTGAAGATTCAAAAATGAGTGGATGGTTAGGAAGACTAAGATACACAAAGGATTAGTAATGGAGATTAGATAACCTTTCCAAGAGGATATTTCTACCAAAGTAATTCGAATCGGCTTTAAGTTGGTAGAAATTGTAAGAAGTAATCCCAGATTTTGATCCAGAGTATCTTCCTATTCACCGATTAAGTAAATAACTATCAAGAACGAAGAAATCTTTATTTGGGTAATGCCGCCCTCCTTATTTCCCGAGAAAGTAGAATAGGAACGAACAGAAGTGGAAAGACTAGAATTGCAAAAGAGATCTTTTATTCATAATTTTTCGATTTTTCGATAGAAATAGAATCTTTGCTAGGTAATACAATATCTAATTTCGTAATCAAAAAAAAAAGAATAGGTTGCAATATCTCTGTGATATTCCTCAAAAGTTTTTTATTCAAGGATAAAGTTATTAATCAACAAAGAAAATACAAACTTTTAAAAGATGAGATCAATTCAGAAGCACTTTATTTTATTATAACTAGCAGACGGAATTTCATAGGTTAAATTCTAGGCCTTAGGATAAGAGTTTGACTCTATTGATCATGGATCCCACAAAGGATCAAGATCAAAAATGTTGAAAGGCCCTAGAGTTTTTGTGACCTATGAGGAGCCGCATGAGGTGAAAATTTCATGTAACGGTTCTGTAATAGCGACGGGAACAGGATATCGCCGACTATGATTATCTAACAGTTCAAGTACAGTTGATATAGTTGAAGCGCAGTCAAAATACGGTTTTGGGATGAATGTGGCGTCAACCTATAGGGTTTATCGTTTTTCTAATTTCTTCTTTATAGTGTGAGATTACCTTTGATTTACCAGAAGCAGAAGAGGAATTAGTAGAAGGTTATCAAACCGAATATTCAGGTATAAAATTTGGTTTATTTTATGTTGCTTCCTATCTAAATCTACTAGTTTCTTCATTATTTGTAACAGTTCTTTACTTGGGAGGTTGAATTTTCTATTCTCCTACAGGTTTTCGTTCCTGAACTAACTAAAAGAAGCAAGTTATTGAACAATAATAGGTATCTTATTACATTAGCGAAAAATCATCTGTTCTTGTTCATTTCCGTATTGCAACAAGATGGACTTCTTTACCGAGATTGAGTGATGAGACCAACTATTAAATCTGGTGGAAATTTCTTTTACCTATTTCTCTAGGGTAATCTATTAACGACTTCATCCCAACTTTTTTCAATTGTAAAGAACTCGAATTTTTTCTATCTTCAAACCTGTCTCAAACAAGAGAAAGAAACAAGTATGAAATTAGTTTATAGATATTCTCCGATATGTTCCCCTATGCTAACCGAGCTCTTGAATTCTGGTCAATAAAACATGATACGAGCTGCCAGGCACATTGGTCAAGGCTTTCATGATTACCTTGTCCCATGCAAATCGTCATACCTGTAACCATTCAATCTCACGAAAAATTCATTGCATCGTGAGCGTTTCAGCCGAAATAACACACTTTTGAATTTTGATAAAATGCATTGCTTAGAAGTATGTAAGTTTCGTAAAAGTCCTATAGATCTAAACCCGTAGTTGATTAGAAATTTGGAAACTGATATTCGAAAGAAACGACGCTTACGAATTACAGTATTGATTTTGGGAATTTGTATATTTTGTGGTAATTGCGTTGAGCATTGTCCAACAAAATTGTTTATCAATGACTGAAGAATATGAACTTTTCTACTTGAAGTGATCGTCACGAATTGAATTATAATCAAATTTCTTTAGGTCGATTACCGGTGTCCATAACGGGCGATTACACAATACCGGAACACCTTCGTCAGAATTCACCTCAAATAAAAAATGTATAAAAACCCTTGGGATTTCCAAATCTCAACTTTGGAATCTAAGGAATCGGGTTTTTGCTTGTTCAAGATAAACGAGTTGATTGGTTGTCGAGAATCGTGGTTCATTTGATAGAAAATTTCATTTTCATTCGAATAACGATTAAATAACAAGAGAGACCAATAACCGTATCTACCCTAACCAAATTCAACCAATTTATCTATATTTTTCACTAAGAAGTATCCTAAAAAGAAAAATAGGATAACTCCGGTCGGGTCAAAGTCATGAAATATTTGATTTACTAAAATAAAATGGATTTACCTGGACCAATACACGATTTTTAGTTTTCTTTTATATTAGGGAAGTCTGGGAGTAGTCTTATTTCCAAATCCAATTTATTCGGCCTTTTCATTGATTGGTTCTTTTTGTATATCTTTATTCTATATTCTATCGAATTCTTATTTTGTAGCTGCGCAGCTCCTTATTATCTTAGGAGCTATAAATGTTTTAATTATTTTTGCTGTCATGTTCATGAATGGTTCAGAAGATTACGATTTCGAAGATTTTCAGCTTTGGACCGTTGGGGATGGAATTACTTCAGTGGTTTGTACAAGTCTTTTTATTCACTACTTACTATTATTCTAGATACGTCCTGGTATGGGATCATTTGGACTACAAAAGCAAACCATATTTTAGAGCAAGATTTGATAAGTAATAGTCAACAAATTGGAATTCATTTATCAACAGATTTTTTTCTTCCATTTGAACTCATTTCAATAATTCTTTTAGTCGCTTTAATCGGTGCGATTGCTATAGCTCGTCAATAATAATAAATCTTTTAAAGGAAGAATTCTCAACTAAATCAAGGGAAAAGAATGTCTAATCCCTTAATTTTAGTGCCCACATACAACGAAAATCAACTCAATTTCTTTTTTTAATTGTTGTTTTCCCACCCATTTCCTTGGTTTTCTTCCATACGTATTATAATCGACTGGATTTTATTATTGTTCAGATTGAAATGAATCAAGATTGATAAGGGTTGAGTAATGATGCTCGAACATGTACTTGTTTTGAGTGCCTTTTTATTTTCTATTGGTATTTATGGATTGATCACAAGTCGAAATATGGTTAGAGCCCTTATGTGTCTTGAACTTATATTAAATTCGGTTAATATCCATTTTGTAACGTTTTCGGATATGTTTGATGATCGTCAATTAGAGGAGACATTTTCTCCATTTTTATTATAGCTATTGCAGCCGCTGAAGCAGCTATTGGATTAGCTATTGTTTCATCCATTTATCGTAATAGAAAATCCATTCGTATTAATCCAATTTGTTGAATAAATAATATGAATCATAGAAAAGAAAATTCGAATATTCATAAATTACTTCCGACTGGACGGTTTGATATGGGTAAGGTATGATCATGTTTGCCGAAACATAAGAAATCAAAGGATTTTTGCGCTCGTTCATAAACAATTCATCATAAACAATTCAAGTCCATTGATTCTGATCACTCATTGATTCGTCTGGTATCTAATTACAAGATTGATTTAGAAGTTAGTTTACTAGACCGAAAATTCATGATGTTAAAAATTGTATAGATACAATGTCACACTCAGTAAAGATTTATGATACATGTATAGGATGTACTCAATGTGTCCGAGCTTGCCCACCGATGTATTAGAAATGATACCCTGGGACGGATGTAAAGCTAAACAAATAGCTTCTCCAAGGACTGAGGACTGTGTTGGTTTAAGAGATGTGAATCCGCCTGTCCAACGGATTTCTTGAGTGTTCAGGTTTATTTATGGCATGAAACAACCCGTAGTATGGGTCTAGCTTATTGATACGTTCCATAAAACTACTTAAAATCCATTTTTTTTTTACCGACAAAATTCGTGCAAACTATTTTGATTTGATTTTGCGCACGGATTTTTATGTCACAAGTGTATCTTGTCTTTACCACGAATCATTTTCCCTTCTTAACAATAATTGTTGTTTTACCAATATTTTCGGGTTCCTTAATTTTCCTTCTTCCACATAAGGAAATAAAGTAATTCGTTGGTATACTATATGTATTTGTATTCTAGAACTCCTTCTAATAACTTATGCATTCTGTTATCATTTCCAATCGGATGATTCATTAATCCAACTAGAGGAGTATTATAACTGGATCCAGTTTTTTGATTTCAATTGGAGACTAGGGATAGATGGGCTCTCAATAGGACCCATTCTATTGACGGGATTCATCACTACTTTAGCTACCTTAGCGGCTTGGCCGGTTACTCGAGATTCTCGATTATTTAATTTCCTGATGTTGGCAATGTATAGTGGGCAAATCGGATTGTTTTCTTCTCGGGACCTTTTACTTTTTTCCTCATGTGGAGTTAGAATTAATCCCCGTTTATCTACTTGTATCTATGTGGGGAGGAAAAAACGTCTCTACTCAGCTACAAAATTTATTTTGTACACGGCAGGGGTTCTGTTTTCTTTTACTGGTTCTAATGAACCAATATGAACATCCAACATTATATCATTTAAAAAATACTATCATATTCTATAGCTTTTATATATTGGATTACTTACCCATGTAAGAAGAAATAAACACTTAGTACTTCTAGAAGGATCTTCTTAAAAAGCCGAATTATCAAAAAATTACCCATGCTCATTTTCTTTATTATTTCTCCATGGTTACTGATAGTAGGTGAACAATAATAATAAAAAGAACAGCTCAAAAGAATATTCTGTATCTCATATGGGAAATTATAGGAATTGGTTCTATCTCATATGGACTCAACGGCTTTTAATCTCCATGGATTTATTCTGCTGCACTCTTTTCAAAATAGAATTCATGTATAGAATGTTATCTTGACGAAATGGTGGAATAATATCTCTTCACAAAAATATATCACGATGTTCACTTTTCAATGGCCTGGAACCAATTTGTATATTTTTTCGATTGAAAGAATATGATTAGTGAAAATATCTCTTACTAACAACTACTCATTACTTTTCTAATGGTGTTAACATTTATTTATTATCTATAAGTCAGATGTTCTATGATAAAAGATTATGATTTGTAAATTACCCAAACTATTGATTCTGATAAGAAAGATTTCTTTTCAATTATATTGACGAAGATTACATTTAATTTTCTTTCACTGTCATGACCACTAGATTCATTCATCGAAATTTTTTATTCAATCTATATTTTGACCCCATGAATAAAAAATACTTTCAAAATAGGTTTTCTTTTTTTGTCATTTTTTGAATGACCCAATTTCTGATCAAATGAATGTTATTAGAAATTTCTTTTAACTAAGAACCCTTAGTCACCATTAAAACATTGATCCAGAAATTCAATTCCCCTTTAACTTGATCTTGTTGCAGTATATAAATAAATACACCACAATTTCTGAATTCCACTCCATATTTTGATTTTCTATTAAATGCGAACACCATCCAACTTATTGCCCAAACTAATTAATATTTTTTTCCCCATTTGTTTGAAAAAGATTCGAGAAAAAGATAAAGAAATAAAAGACCAAATTTTATCAGTAACAAAAGAGAAAAGAAATTTTCTTTAAAGAACCAATAAAAAGATAAAAATCATTATCCTAGAATTTTGGTGAAGAAAGAAACTAACCCATACTGAATAAAAAAGTTGCGTATACCGAGTGGATTGTTAAGAAATTTTCATTTTCATAAGCCAAAACAAAGAAGAAAACATCTAAAAAAACCAATTGTAAATGAATTTTGTCTGACTTATTTGCTTTATCGTCTATTAATTCAAAAAAAACATAATCTTATTTGATATAATCAAATTCTTGAAGGTGAAAATTTTTCAAATAAATTAGAAAATCTAGTATCTTTTCCTTCTGTTATAGAATGATTCACTATTCTTGATGAAATAAATGACTTGGGCTGTTCTGAGCCTTTTATTCATATATTTGGTCTTTTATTCCGGAATTCCTTTTGAAAAGAATTCTGGAACAAAAACTAAATTTCAAATAAATTTGAAATGTATTGTGTCTGTTTTCATGAATTCTTATTTCAAAATTTTCATAAAAATTTAATAAAAGATTGTGAAAATTTTCTTTTTTATCTTGTGATCATTTTATTGAGATTTTGATCATTAATTTACATATAACGAATCTTGTAAATACTTTTCATATTCATTTCTTTCATTTTTTTTGAATGAACATTCTTTTTTAGTCGTTTGAAAATAAGACTAGATAAAACATTTATACTTGATTTGAGATCAATTTGTGAACATTAAATGCTGAAAAAGTCGAAAAAAACTTAATTTCATCTTAATCAAATTGAAAGGGAGTAACAACTACAATAAAATTTGGCCAAAAATATTTTTCTCATTTTGTAATTCATGTGAATGATAAGATATCATTTTGACTTACCAGAGGAATAACAATGATGAATAATACCCAATTCAAACATAATGTTTGCTTATTACTGAAAACATAATGAATAAATTCCTTTGTTCCTCATTTCAATAGCATGAAAATACAAATAACTTAAAACAAGGCTAACTTCTTGAACTCATTTCAAAGCTTAAACATTAATAAATGGTTTTGTTGTTAATCCATACAATAAAGAAAGACATTTGACTATGACCACGAATGAAAAGTTCTTTCATACTCATTCTTTCAAAACAATTTAAAATTTTCAGGCCAAAGCAAAAAGTAATTTGCTTGTATTGAGATTTCTGAATCATAATTTGAAATCCAGACAAATTGAGAATATTATAAACTGGTAATTTTCTAAAATAGATTGAATTAAAACAAAAAATTCCTATTAAAAATACGTTCTTTTGCTACTTCTTTCAAAACCTAAATAGATACAATTCACCAATAAAAAAAGAAATGGTTTTTGGCTCAAAAAGCATTTAGAAACTTTGAAAAACTCATAAAAAACAAAATAGTAATTTATCGATCACTTTATTATCACTATAAATGAACTGAAAACTCATATAAGCAAAAACTGAAGTACAGTTATCGTGCTATTTCAGCTATATTCTAATGAAAATCTCCCAGTATTGATTCATTGTAATAGGTGGATCATAGAAGTAAAGCCAGAAGTCCAAAAACATTTAGACACATTTTTATTTGCTGAAGCCAAATTATTGAAAAAATACCACTATGCCTCAAATACTACGACAGCTACGGAAATTTCACGAAGAGAAAAAAGAAAAGTGTTAAATATGGGGGAACTGTGAAGTGAAATTTCAATTCGCATAAATGTTCAAAAGTTTTCTTAATAATTCTTTATTCTTTTCCTATTAATGGTTTGATTTGATATTTCTTTTTTGAAAGAGTCAATAAAAAATCAAGATATCAAAAATAAATTTTTTTGAATTTGATTTTTTTATGTATTCTTTCTCAAATACAAAATCAAATCAATACATTGGCAAATCATAGGAAAAAATTTTAAAGTCTCTTTTATGATCCGAAGAAAGGATCAAATTGTCTTTTCCAGTTCCCATTTGTTTTGTCAGCAACAAAAACAATTCTTTCCGGGTTTTGGTATTTATTCATCTAAATGCAATATGACAATAGAAGCTAGTTCATATGCATGTATTAAATAATGAATTTTTCTATTGCATAGGATCTATAAATTCGTATCGATTTGAATGATTTTAGCCTATCACTCAATATGAATTTTTCTTATTTTAAGGGATGAATCTTGATTTGCTATATATTTTTCATTTGAAAGAATAGTTCCAATTATGAATTATCAAATTTTTTTTGAAACATAAATGTTTTCCATCTATAATAGTTTTCTCATTTATTTGCAGTTCCAAGGCTCTGCATCAAAAGCATTGTAAAATTGTTGGAGGAATATTCAGCGTTAGTTTCCTTGGAAAATTTTTCTTGAATTCAAAAAGGTCAACAAACAAATAAAAATGATAAAGCTCGTTGGAATCAACCTGAGTCATGCTCAGCTATTTCAAAATTGATTTCCTCTTAGAATATGTAGAACAAGAATTTATCTCTTTATTACCCCTGTGTAATTGGTGAGCTTTTCTATCAATCTATTTTCTTCCTAGCTGAATTCGTATATGGATAGAGATCCTCTTGGCTCAATGCTCAAAAGACTTAGAAAAGTATTCAGACAGGAAGATATTTATCCATAGATATAGAAATATGATGAAATTTTAATGATCTCCTTTTTTTCATGTGTTCATATTATTTTAGGTCTGATCAATCTTAATCAGATGAATAGTGTTGGATATTCAAGACGGATAAAAATTCAAAAAATGGCTTCAAAATGAAACTTCAAATACTATATAAACATTTTATTCATCTTTTAACTCTTTCAAAAAATATTCAATCCAATGTTTTTATTAAATCTAGACGATTGCTTATTCATGAACTATTATCAGTTCAAGACAAGCCGCTATGGTGATTTAAACGCTGCTCTTAGGAAGCGGTGCAACATCTGTTCGAGTGGGGCATGTTTAAAATGTATCGACTAAAAAGTCAAAAAAAAATCCTAATGAATCTAATGGACAAGATTCAAACGAAATTCCTCCAAAAAGATATTTTCAACCTTAGAACAAAAAACCGATTATTTACAACAGTACAATTCATTTATAAGCGTTGATGAAATCGTAAAATTTTCATCGAAAGCTGTACGCTAACGGGATTAAGTTACCCGTTGGATTTATTCAGGACATTCCCTAAGTAATCTATATGAATCATTAACCTTCCGTCTTGAGTTTTCATACAAAGTTCCAATTTCAAAAAAGATATTCTGTCAATAATTGGGATGCTCTTTTATAAGGCTTTGCACTTCAGGCTTTTAACGGAAATACAGGTGCTTTGTGCTCTGCAATCGGTGTTAATAATGCACGTAAGTATGATGATTTGGTTATCAACCCTTTTGAGGATCATTATTTTCCGATCACTTTAGTCGTTAGTTGAAAAAGAGTTTATTTTCTGTAATTTATTCTTGAATGGGTTGGGTGAGGAATTGAATTAATGATTGCAAGTCATTTCATACTTTTTCTCTTTTCAGGTTGCAATTGTTTTTTTTTATTGGGTCAATTAGTCTAGGATTTATCTTTTTAACCATAGGAATTCTTTCTGGAGCCGTGTGGGCTAACGAAGCGTGGGATCCTATTGGAGTTGGGACCCAAAAGAAACTTGGGCTTTTATTACTTGGCTGGTGTTCAATTTATTTGCATACTCGAACAAATCAAAAATGGAAGGTAGAAATTCAGCAATTGTGGCGTCTATTGGTTCTTATAATTTGGATATGCTATTTTGGGTTAATTTATTAGGAATAGGACTACATAGTTATGGTTCATTTTCATTATAGTGGAATGGAATGTGGGGTTCTTAGAATAGGAAAGTCTAAGGTGCATATACGATCAAGAATTTGGTGTGAACTGGCAAGAACGAGAATCAAATGTTAGTGATTCGCTGGGGTTCTCGTTCAAATAATTCAACAACGTATGATTGGAAGAAAAAGAAGAGAAATGGTTGTTTCTTCAGCATTGATAGAATCTGTGAAATGAGATTAAATCATAGGATTAAAGAATGTTTGTCTTTTCACATATTTGAGAATAATCCATAATCAGGATCATTAATCATGAATTCTATCTGAGAATCCAGGGTAAAAGATCTGAGATCATTGGGATCAGGAAGAAAAAGATACTGTTTCATCAGAGAATCCAAAAACTTAATTCTAAAGATCATCTTTCGAGAAGGTTTACAACATCTATTTGAGCTTTTTTGAATGGAGCAGCTCATCGTAGAATCGCCTCCCAATGGGGAAAAATGGATATTCAGGACCAGCTGTCATTTGGTCAGGGCTTTTTTTTCTGAAAAGATCAAATTTTCCTTTTCCCGAAAGGAAGAGGGTGCTCTTTTCAGGACTCAGGAAGATGGGTCTGTTGAAAAAGGAATTTTATGGAGTGTCAATTCTGATGGGGAAAAGGATACATCATGGGCAAGACTGAACAGCGAGAGTAAAGTTGAAATGAGTTGGTCAGAAAAAAAAAGAAAGAGGATCATTGCAAGGTGGAACAGTTTGATTTCCAAATTTGCAAGTGGGATAGGAAGGAGAACAGAGAAATCTGCAAAATGGCTCCAAGAAAGATTGAAGGATTTGGGAAAAGTTGGAAAATAGGCAGTGTGAAGTTCTGTACAATGAACGGTTCACTTTTCTAAGACCGAAGAAGGAAAAAAGGTCCAGAGGAGTAGGATGATCAGAAATGGAGCAATTAGGATCCTCATCCCTTGAAATTCAGGGAAATAGAAAAGTCTATCTTTGCTGCAAAAGAGGGAAAAAGGAATCAACCCATCTATCGTATTTCATCATTCAACCGACATGAACCCTGTTCTATGTGGACCGCACTGCCGTTGAAAAAATCGGAATTATCATAAAAACCTTTAAAATGAAATCAAGAAAAAAGTTTTGGTTCTCCTTCTGAAAGGGAGATTGTTTAGATTTGAACTCAGCATAATGCTGGGGTTTCATGTCTGCTCTATTAAGCTGGGTGATGGGGAAGGATTTTCCCTGGGCAAGCAATATAGCCATGATGCCATGAAAATATTCATATTATTGTTACAAGATGAAAGCAACATGAAAGCTATGAACCCAAGGAGAAAAACAAAGCGATTCATGTAGAGCATGGAGCAGAATCACGGTGAAATCAGTAGGAATGATACATGGGAGGTAGATATGATGCAGGGAAAGGACATAGAGTAGTCAGGAAAGATAGCTTAGCCAGAGAGAATAAAATGATAATAGCGATTGGTAGGCAGATGCTGAAGAATAGGAAGATGTACTGGGCAGGGTGAAAACAGCAAGGAAGCAAATGAAATGCAAGATGAAGGGACCCAGGAGAAAGCCCAGCAAGCTGCAAATGGGAGT
>JAIFAC010000068.1:120703-123203 GCA_026545765.1 Plantago major
TGAAGAGCGGATCTAATTGTATTAGTGTCTATAATGGATTTCTTCTGTGTAATACTAATCGATAGGACCTCATTACTAAGTGCTACAAGATCTCGTGGATTGTAACCCATGGTTATGGACCCGAATCCGTTAGTATGGAACATTTTCTTTTCCAAGTGAAATCCCCTCGTATAGGAAAGCATGAAAAGTGCTTTTGTTGATGTGGAATAAGAAGCCTTCGTATCTTAATGCACGTATTTAATTTATTCAGGGCTATTAGAGCGGGATCCACTTTTGGGGAATATGAGTCGAAGCAATAACAAGAATATTTCTATTGGAGCATCCTTCAGATAGATGGTTCACTAATAGACCTAGGGATAAGTAATTCGACTCATTCACATCCAGATCATGAATGTTTGGAATCCATATTATGCAAGGAGACATCGCTTTTGCTAATTCGAATTGAAGGGTGGGGCCTAGTTCCGACATCCTATCTATAGTTGGCGCATTCATCATAGTTAGCTCTTCCAGCTCCGTATCAAGGTCAGGATCCATCTCGTCACTAGCATCAATCGCGTCACTAGCAGCGTCACTAGCATCAATCTCGTCACTACCACCAACCTTTATCTCGTAATAATCCTCATCTTCATCCTCATCCATAACTTTTGGCTTGTTATCGTTCAGAAATACCGTAATGAAAGGAACATAGGAATTTGTAGCTAGGTATTTGACCAAATAGGAGCGTCCAGTTCCTATAGAACCTATCACTAAAATTCCCCTAGAGGGGGATAAGGCTAAGCGGAGCGAAAAGGGTTTTCGATGAGATGGGCAGTGCAAAGTAGTAGTCCCACACGAAGTTTGGGAATAAGTGATTGTCTGATAATGAGCAAGGAATACCCGTCTTTCTGCTAAACAGGATGGATTGAACTCATAATTCAATAGATCCTTTTTATGAATATCAACCAAGTATCGTAAGTAAATTGCTCCCGGTTCTTCAATCATTTGATAACCAGAGTCATTCTTTGATAAACGATCACTATGAGTCAGACTCAATAGAATTTGATCAATCCTTTGTTCTGTCGTTAAGGCGGAGAACTGAACCAAGAATTCTCTTTCTTCATCATCAATCAAATCACTGTTCGCGACCCAGGATTCTATTTTATCATCAACCCAATCCCCGTTCCAGTTTTTTCTTTTTCTTATCAATGAATAGATCTCTTTACTTGTATGACTTAGATGTCTCGTATTTCTCGAAAAAGTGATTCGATTGATGGGATTTGATATGAGATCGATGAGATTGATATTCAAATATATCTTCTTAGAACGGAATTGTTCCAGAGCAACTAGAAAGAGATTCTTTACCCAGAAAGAATTTGGTTCAGATGTAGGATACCTATCCAGAAGTTTTCGCAACTCAATCATAGATGATTCCATCATCAAAGATTTGACCTTTTCGAACTCTGTCTGTAACTCACTAGAGGCCCCGGAAACAAAGAGAAGCTGGGTACAAACGAGATATCCAGCAACAACAAGAAGGAAAAGGATTGAATAGAAGAACTCCCAAACACTTGGCGATCTCAGATGTGTCGATATCAATGGTGACTCATTATTTCGATGAATCATTTCTTCGGACAGAAGAACATTATGTAAACACTTATTCGAAATCTCACTTATCAGATTAAGACGCGCTTTTTTCCAAAGAATTCGCCACGATCTACCCAATCTATGCCTAATATCCCGAAAGATGAATACCAATTTTTTACTGCTACTTCGTATTATGGATACCAATTTTTTACTATTACGTAGTATCAGCCATAGTTCTGGAAAAGTATCTGAAATCGGCAATAGGTCTGAAAAAGTATCTACAAAATTATCTACAAATATCCAGTACCCTGTCAAGAACCATGGCATATATGTTTGGAATAGATTCGATTTTGAGAGAGTTGAAAGAGCCCTTTGTTGAAAGGTTCTATACATCTGCCCTTTCGCAAGGCATTTCTTTAGACAAAGACGCCGTTTTTTCCTCTTTTTTCATGGTAAATCTTTATCAGAACATGGTGTGGGAATCAAACCCATGTTTGAATTGAGATACTGATGCAAGTTCTTCTCTTCTGAATCCGATAGATTCCTAGCTGAAAGAGGTTGACAACAAGTTCTTTCAAAATGCACTCTTTGTCCCTCTGTTAGGGGTGTTCCAGAAATGTCTGCGATCGAGAAACTAGTTCTACGGACGAAGGGATCGTATCGACTTGGAAAATGGAAAGATTTGTACAAGTTATACGTTTCGTCACCACTTTGTGGAAAATCGTTAGGTATGAATATGTTAGATACCTGTGACTCGATTGGTGAAATAGTCTCTTTCCCCCCAAAAGCATATTCGACGGTCAAAGAAAATATTTTTTTTAGAATGAACAAGATTTTGTGGATTTGTGCATATGTCAAATCAGAATTATGGATATGGGCCTTTTCCACAGAAAAGGGAATCTTGTGTTAGAATAGAAGCAGAAGTGATGTGGATTAT
>JAIFAC010000068.1:127947-165447 GCA_026545765.1 Plantago major
CGGAGGTGGGGAAGGGAGAGCCCCAATTGGTAGGAAAAAACCCACAACCCCTTGGGGTTATCCTGCACTTGGAAGAAGAAGTAGAAAAAGGAATAAATATAGTGATAATTTGATTGTTCGTCGCCGTACTAAGTAGAAATAGGCGAAAAATCGAATTTCTTACTTCGTCTTTACATTTACAAAAAAAAAAAAAGAAAAAAATAGGAGTCAGCTGTGATACGTTCACCCCAAAAAATACATTTTGTAGCCACCCTTCTATTAAAAAAATTGATAAACTTAATAAAAAAGCAGAAAAAGAAATAATAGTAACCTGGTCCCGTGCATCCACCATTATACCCACAATGATCGGGCACACGATTGCTATTCATAATGGTAAAGAACATTTACCTATTTATATAAAAGATTATATGGTAGGTCATAAATTAGGAGAATTTGTACCTTCTTTAAATTTCAAGGACATGCAAAAAGTGATACTAGATCTCGTCGTTAATCTTATCTTAAACAAAATATGGATAGATATTTTTTTTTTCATTAGTAGGAGACAAACCTTATGCTAAAGATGGTAAAGTCAACCAAGGAAAGGCTTTTCGACCCACAAGTAATAATAAAATAAAAACAGAAGTATAAGCGTTAGGTCGTCATATATCTCTATCTGCTGACATATCACGAAGAGTTATTGATGAAATTCGCTGTCGTTCTTATGAGGTAACTCTTATGATACTAGAACTCATGCCCTATATAGCATGTTATCCCATTTTAATTTAGTTTATTCTGCAGCAGCAATTGCTAGTTACAGCATAGGTTCCAAATAAGACAATTTAATAATTAGTAAAGCTGAGGTTAACGAGTGGACTAGGGCAAAGAAATTAAAACCTCGAGCTCGAGGACGTAGTTATCAATAAAAGAACTACCTGTCATATAACTGTTTTCGTGAAAGATATATCTTTAGATGAATATGAACAGGTATCTAAGTATCCTGCGATAAAAAATCTAGAAACAAGTATGTAACTCCGGTATACGATCCGTTGTACGATGATGTGGATATTACTGGAGGGTATGGGACAAAAATAAATCCACTTGGTTTCAGACTTGGGACAACCCAAAGTCATCATTCCCTTTGGTTTGCACAACCAAGAAATTATTCTGAGGGTCTACAAGAAGATCAAAAATTCAGAAATTTTGTCAAAAATATGTACAAAAGAATATACCACTATCCTCCGCGACCGAGGGAATTGCACGTATAGAGATCAAAAAGGAATAGAGGAGATCGAGGTCATACTCTTTATGGGATTCCCAAAGTTATTAACCGAAAATAGACCGCAAGGAGTTGAAGAATTCAAAAGAAATTTCCAAAAAGAATTTCATTATATAACCCGAAAACTTAAGCTTTCTATCAAAGGAATTGCAAAACCTTATGGAAACCCTAATATTATTGCAGAATTTATAGCCGAACAATTAAAGAATAGAGTTTCATTTCGAAAAGCAATCAAAAAAGCTATTGAATTATCTGAAGAAGCAGATACAAAAGGAATTCAAGTACAAATTGCAGGGCGTATCGATGGAAAAGAAATTGCACGTGTCGAATGGATCAGAGAGGGTAGGGTTCCCCTACAAACCATTCGCGCTAAAATCGATTATTGTTCCTATACAGCTCGGACTATCTACGGGGTATTAGGTATCAAAATTTGGATTTTTAGAGACAAGGAAGAAGAATTTGTATCCATTGATTGATAAAAATATAGGAAAATTCATGAATTCATTTTCTGTCCAATCAAAGCAAGCAATTCTAATTTTTCATTATTTAATTCTATACGGTTTAATAAAAATTGGATTGACCTTTCGGTATAATTGCTATGCTTAGTGTGCGACTCGTTGGTTTTTCAGGTTAGGATAAAAAAATACGAGCTCGGTAGTATGAAAACCAACTCATCACTTCGTATTATCTGGATCTAACGAACCAGTCAAGATATGATAAATCGGTCATATCTTTGTAGCAACTGAGATTTTGATATTCAAATATTCTAAGTTTAAAGCAAAAAAATAAAAAGAAAAAGTGCCGGAAAAATGAAAGAATGAAAAAAAGAAAGAAAAATAATACCAATGCTATAAAATCCAACATGTAAGGTCTATGCGCCATATCCTAAAAACAGTGTAATAAAGCATCAATACTAATGGATTCATCCATACTGACATAGTCAATGAATCGTCAGTATAGAAGAACACAGAGCTTCGAGTCAATAAAGACTAAGAAGGTTGACTCGAGAATAAATTGCATTATTAGCTCCATTGTAGGATTAGGACCTAACCATTAAGTACGAAGCGGTGGGAACGAAGGAACTTGTGAATGCAAAATCTTTTATTGAACAAATGAATCTTACTAATTCACTAGTCTGGATGGCGAAATTAACCAGAAAAAATGCATCAACTTTCAGAAATCCCGACCGGAGGTTAAGACTGAAATCGAGATTGCAAGAGTAAACATTCGCCCGCGAATTTTTTTATTATTAGATTTAGATAAAGCACAAAGGAAAATAAAGATTGATTGGGACACTATAAAAAAAAATTTATTTCTAATTTTAGAATAGTTATAGTTATTCAAATTAATTGAAATTCCATTTTGAATACTTTTTTCGCGAGGAGCTGGATGAGAAGAAATTCTCATGTCCAGTTCTGGAGTAGAGATGGAATTCCGAAACAACCATCAACTATAACCCCAAAAGAACTAGATTCCGTAAACAACATAGAGGAAGAATGAAAGGAATATCTTTTCGAGGTAATCAGATTTCTTTCGGCAAATATGCTCTTCAGGCACTTGAACCTGCTTGGATCACATCTAGACAAATTGAAGCAGGTCGACGGGCAATGACACGAAATGCACGCCGTGGTGGAAAAATATGGGTCCGTATATTTCCAGACAAACCGGTTACAGTAAGACCTGCCGAAACACGTATGGGTTCGGGGAAGGGTCCCCTGAATATTGGGTAGCTGTTGTTAAACCAGGGCGAATACTATATGAAATGAGTGGGGTAACCGAAAATATAGCTAGAAGGGCTATTTTAATAGCAGCATCAAAAATGCCTATACGAACGCAATTTATTATTTCGGGATAAAAACACAGAACGGAGAGAAATGAGTCTTGGGGATAAAACAAAACCGCGGGTTTCTTTTTTTAGACAAAATATATTTCTTTTATTTTCTTCATCCTTTGCATCGTAAGAATAGACTCAAAAATTTAATATGATTCAACCCCAGACCCATTTAAATGTAGCGGATAACAGCGGGGCTAGAGAATTGATGTGTATTCGAATCATAGGAGCTAGCAACCGTCGATATGCTCACATTGGTGACGTTATTGTTGCTGTGATCAAAGAAGCTGTACCTAACATGCCACTACAAAAATCAGAAGTAGTCCGAGCTGTAATTGTTCGTACTTGTAAAGAACTTAAACGCGACAGCTGTATGATAATACGATATGATGACAATGCTGCAGTTGTAATTGATCAAGAAGGAAATCCAAAAGGAACGCGAATTTTTGGTGCAATCCCCCGAGAATTGAGACAATTCAATTTTACTAAAATAGTTTCATTAGCTCCCGAGGTATTGTAAAATACAATGAGATGTTGATTTTTTTTATCCCCTTTTGGGGTATTTGAAAGAAATAGAAAAAGAACTTGATTCATTCGTTGAATGTGTCTCACGTATATACCTTTTTTCAATTCATATATCATCATAAATCATAAATAAAAAAAAAAAAAAACAAAGAAAAACATGTTGATTATATTCAAATTCGAGGAAACAAAAATTTAAGTTCATCATGAGCAGAGACACTATTGCTGAGATACTAACCTCTATACGAAACGCGGATATGGATAGAAAAAGAGTTGTTCGTATAGCATCTACGAATATTACCGAAAATATTGTTCAAATACTTCTTCGAGAAGGTTTTATCGAAAATCTCCGAAAGCATCTATAAAATAACAAATGTTTTTTTGTTTTAACCCTGCGACATAGATGGAATAGGAAAAGACCATTTAGAAATTTTTTAAATTTATAACGGATCAGTAGACCCGTTCTACGAATCTATTCTAACTCTCAACGAATCACTAAATTTTAGGTGGGATGGGGATTGTAATTCTTTCTACTTCTCGGGGTATAATAACAGACCGAGAGGCTCGACTAGAAGGAATCGGCGGAGAAATCTTGTGTTATATATGGTAATCCTTTTACATGGGATCCAAAACCTCTTTATCTTTGTAAAAAAAATAAAGAAAAGAGGTGAATTGTCTAATACCCTTTCTCCTCTATTAGTTAATACAAAAAGGAGGTTTTACCTGAAATGAAAGAACAAAAATGGATTCATGAAGGTTTAATTACGGAATCGCTTCCCAACGGCATGTTCCGGGTTCGTTTAGATAATGAGGATCTGATCCTAGGGTATATTTCAGGAAAGATCCGACGTAGTTTTATACGGATACTGCCGGGAGATAAAGTCAAAATTGAAGTAAGTCGTTATGATTCAACCAGAGGGCGTATAATTTATCGACTCGAAAACACGGATTCAAAAAGATTAGGCGGGTTTTATGCAATATGATTCGAAATGAAAAAATGCAAGAAACTTATTTTCTACCAACAAGTAGATTGAGAATGAAGATTGAGGAATGACAAATATGAAAATAAGAGCATCCGTTCGTAAAATTTGTGAAAAATGTCGCCTAATTCGCAGGCGGGGACGCATTATAGTAATTTGTCCCAACCCGAGACATAAACAAAGACAAGGCTAATCAGACTTGCTAAAGGACTCAGTGTCCAAATAAGGAATCTGTTTTGATTTGAAATGGATATATCCATATGATTCATATTTATGAGATGATAAAATATGGCAAAAGCTATGCCGATAGTCGGTTCACGTAGGAATAGGCGTATTGGTTCGCGTAAGAGTGTACGTAAAATACCAAAAGGGATTATTCATGTTCAAGCAAGTTTCAATAATACTATTGTCACGGTTACAGATGTAAAGGGTCGCGTGGTTTCCTGGTCCTCGTCAGGTACTTGCGGCTTTAAGGGTCCGAAGAGTGACACCCTTTGCAGCTGAAACTGCAGCAAAAAATGCTATTCGTACAGTAAGAGATCAAGGTATGCAACGAGCCGCAGTCATGATAAAGGGCCCCGGGTTAGGAAGAGACGGAGCATTACGCGGTATTCGTCGAAGCGGTATACGATTGACTTTTCTACGAGATGTAACCCCTATGCCACATAATGGCTGTAGACCTCCCCAAAAAAGACGTGTATAGAAATGAACAGTGAAGAAATTTCAAGAAAAACAAGAGAAATAAATAATTCAATCAAATAAAAAAAATATTACTATGGTTCGAGAGAAAGTAAGAGTATCTACTCGGACACTACAGTGGAACTGTGTTGAATCAAGAACAGACAGTAAGCGTCTTCATTATGGGCGCTTTGTTCTGTCTCCACTTATGAAAGGCCAAGCCGACACAATAGGCATTGCAATGCGAAGAGCTTTGCTATGAGAAAAACAATGAACATGTATCACACGTGTAAAAACTGAGAACGTCCGCATGAATATTCTACTATAGCAGGTATTCAAGAATCGGTTCCTGAAATTTTAATGAATTTAAAAGAAATTGTATTGAGAAGTAATTTATATGGAACTTGTGGCGCGTCTATTTGTGCCAGGGGCCCGGGATATGTAACTGCTCAAGATATCATCTTACCGCCTTGTGTAGAAATCGGCGACAATACACAACATATAGCTAGGTTAACAGAACCGATTTCTTTTTGTATTGGATTAGAAATCGAGAGAAGTCGTGGATATCTTATAAAAAGCCCGCATATCTTTCAAGATAGAAGTTATCCTATAGATGCTGTCTTCATGCCTGTTCGAAATGTGAATCATAGTATTCATTCCTATGGGAATGAAAAACAAGAAATACTCTTTCTCGAAATCTGGACAAATGGGAGTTTAACTCCAAAAGAAGCACTTCATGAAGCCTCTCGGAATTTGATTGATTTATTTATTCCCTTTTTACATAAGGAAGAAGAAAACTTACCTTTAGAGAATAATCAAGACACAGTTTCCTTTTCTCCTTTTAGTTTTCACGAGAAATTGGATCAATTCAGAAAAAACAAAAAAAAAAAGCATTGCAATCCATTTTTATTGACCAATTTGAATTATCTCCCAGAGTTTATAATTGCCTCAAAAAGTCCAACATATATACATTATTTGACTTCTTGACTAAGAGTCAAGAAGATCTTATGAAAATGGAACATTTTCGCCTAGAAGATCTAAAACAGATCTTGGGGATTCTAGAAAAACACTTCACAATCGATTTACCAAAAAGAGGTTTTAAATCTATTAATCGACTGGATTTTATTATTTGCTTTTGTATTGTTTGAATGAAGATTAAGATGAATATGGGTTTTCAATCTGTAACCACAATTCATAGATTTGAAAGAAATTAAGAATTTTATCGAATAGATGTATCTAGGGAGAATTCGCTTTGAAGCGACTATTCCTAGATACGCGCGTTATTATTTCACAATTGAAATCAAATTAAAAAGACCTAAAGTTAGGATTTATCAATCGGCAATGTTGCACCAATACCTAACCAAAGAGCAACTGCGGTACCAATCAAAAAAACGGTTGTCGCTACTGGACGACGAAATGGATTTTGGAATTTATTAACATTTTCTAAAAAGGGTACCGTTAATAATCCCGCAGGTACTGAAACCATTAAAAGAACACCCAATAATTTATTGGGCACTGTACGAAGTATTTGAAATACGGGAAAGAAATACCATTCAGGTAATATTTCCAAAGGGGTTGCAAATGGATCTGCTGGTTCACCAAGCATTGATGGTTCTAGAACCGCCAAACCTACGTTACATGCAATAGTACCTAAAATAACTACTGGAAAAATATATAAAAGATCATTGGGCCATGCGGGTTCTCCATAATAATTATGACCCATACCTTTAGCCAATTTTGCTCTTAATACAGGATCATTCAAATCAGGTTTTTTTGTTATTGGGATAGGTGAATTCTTATAGATCCATCCCCGAAGGAACCGGACATGAGAATTTTTATCATCCGGCTCGAGCAAGACTTAACAGAACAAAAGAAATCCCTAAAAAAATATATGTGTTGGCTATATCTACACATAGTATATATATGAATGTCAATGTAATAAAACCTGGACTCTTTTCTGGAATGGAAACTATCCATTGCAAAGAAATTTGGTTCTAAGTCTAAGTAAATACTCAATACCCAAGTTGGCTTACAAAGTGGATCATGATATGATCAAATGCTTTCTGGGTCGTCTCGGACTTTACGATTACTATTTCTCTCTAGTTATTTCCAAAATAGTTAGAGATCCACACAAAAGTTTACTTGTTATTAATTTAGTCTATCTTTTCTTTAGATCTTTTGTTTCACCCCGATAGTATTATCGCTCCTATCAATGCATAGGAAATGCATGCATTTCCATACTATTTTCAACTTATGAAATGAATTCCACTAGTGTTAATTCTACTAGATCTTACGGAGCCTTCTCATTGTATAACATGATTCAGATCTGATCATAGAAAAGATGCTCTTCGAGCAAACCAGCCTATCTTCTGTCTAGGGATTAGACAGTGGTTGGAACAAAGACACATTTGTTTGTGAATTCCAAGGTGGCAGACATATATCTACACAGACCAATCAGTAGTTCAAGTCACACACTCCCATAATCCATTTTCTCTTCAGAGAATTCCCCCCAACCCCACAATATTTTTATTTGACACAATCAGTTGGAGGAAATATCCAAATCCATGTCTTATTATTTTCAATAATCCATACTTATAGCAATAAAATCCTATTATGCCTCCCATAAGTGATAAATGATTGATTACAAATATCTATTCTATACCCTCTCTATAAACTATTATATTTTCTATAATATAATATAAACTATAAAGGACCAGAAATACCTTGTTTACGTATCATTGGAAAATGCATTAACATAAATACAGCAGTAAGAAGTGGCAATACAAAAGTGTGTAAACTATAAAAACGAGTCAAGGTGGATTGTCCCACACTAGCACTTCCACGCAATAATTCTACCAAAGGCGACCCTATTAGAGGAATAGCATCAGGTACACCGGTTACAATTTTAACCGCCCAATAACCAATTTGGTCCCGAGGTAAGGAATAACCAGTTACACCAAAAGATGCCGTCAATACTCCCAAAACCACCCCTGTAACCCAAGTTAATTCGCGAGGTTTTTTAAATCCACCGGTGAGATACACACGAAAAACATGCAGAATCATCATTAGGACCATCATACTTGCCGACCATCGATGAACTGAGCGGATTAACCAACCAAAGTTAACTTCCGTCATTATGTATTGAACAGAGGCAAAAGCTTCCGTAACAGTCGGACGATAGTAAAAAGTCATAGCAAACCCGTAGCTACTTGTACTAAAAAACAAGTAAGCGTAATTCCGCCTAAACAATAAAATATATTGACATGAGGAGGAACATATTTACTAGTTATATCATCCGCAATCGCCTGAATTTCGAGACGTTCTTCGAACCAATCATAGACTTTATTGAGATAGGTGAAAATCCCCCTCTCAGAACTGTATATGAGACTTTCATCTCGTACAGCTCAAGCAAAAACACGCCCCCAGTCGGATATGGAATAGAAAGTTTGACATTTCTTAATTTTCAATTAAATCGTCTCTAAATGTACGAAATAATAAAAACAAATGGGAAAGCTCTTCTTCTCTTCTTTGTGGTGATAATACCAAAATATCAAGTTGGCTCAATCATCTTTATGTTGATCCTTACAGGCCTCTTGAATCCTCTCGTTACCTATTTCTTTGAATTTGTTTTATATCTAATGTGGCTTTTTTTTCCTTTAGTATTGAATTGATATAAGAATTTTCTTGTTAAAACCCTATGAATCGGTTAAAACCTCAGATTCATACTAGAACCACGATGATTCAATAAAAATCATAAGTTAAGCCAAGGATTCCCTGAGTAAGAACCGTTGGATCATCACGTATTCCATGAATTAGATTCGAAAATGACTAAAAAAAAAAAGAAAGAAATATTTTTCTTTTTTTATAAAGAATTTAACGTTTTTTTGGACTTCCGGGTACGAGGTTAATATAGTAAGTATGAATCATAGTTTAAATATTTCTTAATCTAGTTCATATATTTCGTGTTCCAGATACTTGAATAAATATCTGACGGCATAGAACCATCTCTATCAAGGTGACAGGTCTATTTTCTGTACTATCCATAAAATCAATTATAACAAGTCACACACTCATATTCCGGAAATACAGAAAGAAAAAAATTCCACGATCGAACTACCAAAATAGAATAGGCTAGAAATCCAAGTTCTAACTGGTTAATGTTGATTCAAAAACTAATACTTTTATTCTAAATTTAATTCATTGAAATTTCATCTAATAAAACGGACGAATTATAAATCTCCAAAATAATTGATAGAAATACCGCAAATAGAGCCATTGCGATACCCATTAAAGGAGTTGTTCCCCACCCCGGAGCTACTTTACCATATTCTGAATTCAAGGGTTTTAATAAACTCCCTATACCAGTTCGTTTTGGGCGGGCCGATCTAGAACTGTTCTCAACAGTTTGTGTAGCCATAAATCCTATTGTATTCATTGAGATCTGTTGACTTTGTATACCATTCTGTTGTAAATAAAATCTTATGATAGATCTGTTGAGGTCTTGCAATTATATATTATATCATATGGAAACAGCAACCCTAGTCGCCATCTTTCTATCTGGTTTACTTGTAACTTTTACCGGGTACGCCTTATATACCGCTTTCTGGCAACCTTCTCAACAACTAAGAGATCCATTCGAGGAACACGGGGACTAATTGAGTAATGAGCCTCCCAACATTGGGAGGCTCATTACTTCAATTGAATAACTCAGTATATTCAATCTACTGAATCGAGAAAGAAAATGAGTTTGATTGGCCATCTTTTTTATATATACATAAGGCATTCTCCGGATAATGCAAATCGAAGCAATTGGATGTCCAACTCGAGCTTATATGACCGATCCATCGAAATATTCCACCTTTGTCATCTATGGAATAGATGACACTAGATAGATATCCTATTCATGAAATAGGATGCACTTTCAAAGATGCCTTGGTGGTGAAATGGTAGACACGCGAGACTCAAAATCTCGTGCTAAAAAGCGTGGAGGTTCGAGTCCTCTTCAAGGCATAATAGAATATTGAGAATGCTCATTGAATGAGCAATTCAATAAGAGCTCAGGTCGAGTCAGTATTGATATACCGATTTGATCCGAGCTCTTGGAATTGGAATAAGTTTGACAGCGGATCACAAAACCTTGGTGATCTTCTCTATCTAATGAAGGAGTCTGCTTTAAAATCGTCCGCGCTGCACCCACCCCAGTATATGCTTCAACAGGAATCACACAAGGGTAGATTCAAAACCTCTGAAAAAATGCCCCCCGTCACCCAGCGGATAAAGTACATTCCATAGTCCAGGGATTGGCGACTTATCCATTCAGTGACTTTGGCACTGGACGTTCCCAAAACAGGTACTGTCAGGTCAATTAGGGAATTGAGATAATGAAAATCATTTTCTATTTTATTTTTAGTTGAAATTTTAGGTGGTTCTCGAAAAAGATAGCGAAAAAAATTATCCCTAGAGTCGATACTAAAAGGAATGTATAAACCAATGCTTCCATAAATTCGATCGTGGTTTACAATTATAACTTCCCTACCTATTTGTTTTTTATTTTTTTATTATTCTATTTTCTTTTTAGAACACATCATCTTGAAATGAAAGAGTGAGAATAAAAGAAGCGGTAATTCAAACTTACTCTGTATGTAAACCCCCGCAAAAAAGAAAATAGAGGAAAAATCCCAAAGTAGTCTTGTATCAGACCACCTGTCGTTTTGTAGTTGGATCTAAAAGCTTTTGGTATGCGCCATACTATTCTTGAGTATAAAAATATGGATCAATACCAGCAAAAACATCTCTGAACAAGGTTCTAGCACCATGCCAAATGTGTCCGAAGAAGAAGAGCAAAGCAAATGAAGCATGCCCAAAAGTAAACCAACCCCTTGGACTGCTACGAAAAACACCATCGGATTTCAAAGTCGCACGGTCTAATTCAAAAATTTCACCCAACTGAGCGCGTCTAGCATATTTTTTAACAGTAGCAGGATCACTATAATTGACTCCATTTAGTTCGCCACCGTAGAACTCAACGGTTACACCTACTTGTTCAACACTATACTTCGATTCTGCTCTTCTAAAAGGAACATCGGCTCTGACAATTCCGTCACCATCTACCAAAACGACCGGAAAGGTTTCAAAAAAAGTAGGCATACGACGTACAAAAGCTCACGCCCTTCTTTATCTCTAAAGATCGGGTGTCCTAACCAACCAACAGCTATTCCATCCCCGTTGTCCATTGATCCCGCTCTGAATAATCCCCCTTTTGCCGGATTATTGCCGATGTAATCATAAAAGGCTAATTTTTCAGGAATTTTAGACCAGGCTTCTGAGAAACTTAGATTTTCTGATAGACCGGTACTAACTCGTCGATATATCTCTTGCTGAAAGTAACCCTGGTCCCATTGATAACGAGTGGGCCCAAACAATTCGATGGGAGTAGTTGCCGACCCATACCACATAGTTCCAGCAACAACAAAAGCTGCAAAAATACAGCCGCGATACTGCTAGAGAGTACGGTTTCAATATTCCCCATACGCAATCCTTTATATATACGTTGTGGCGGTCGTACGCTAAGATGGAATAGGCCCGCTAATATGCCCAACGTACCGGCTGCAATATGATGAGAAGCTATTCCTCCCGCAACAAAGGGTCAAAACCTTCCACGCCCACGCCGGATTTACAGGTTGTACTGTTCCGGTTAGTCCATAAGGATCGGACACCCATATTCCAGGACCGTATAAGCCCGTGACATGAAATTCACCAAAAACAAAACAAACCACCCCCGAGAGAAATAAATGAATTCCAAAGATCTTAGGCAAATCAAGAGGGTTTTCCTGTACGTTCATCAGAAAATATTTCTAGATCCCAATAGACCCAATGCCAGATAGCTGCCAAAAGCATAAGCCAGAAAACATAATATGTGCCCCAGCTACACCCTCGTAACTCCAAATACCCGGATTCGTTGCAGTCCCCCCTGTAATACTCCAACCTCCCCAGGAATTGGTTATTCCTAAACGAGTCATGAAGGGTATAACGAACATTCCCTGTCTCCACATTGGATCAAGAACAGGGTCAGAAGGGTCAAAAACGGCTAATTCATACAAAGCCATTGAGCCCTTAACCAGCAACCAGAGCTGTATGCATTATATGAACGGCAAGCAACCGGCCGGGATCATTCAATACAACAGTATGAACACGATACCAAGGCAAACCCATGGAAAATACCCCTTTCTCAAAGAAAAATAGACACTAACTAACTTTATTGCATTGGAAAAGACTATACTCTGACTATCCTATAGACCTCCTTCTTAAGTGGATTATTTCCTAACAAGAGTTAGGTTATATTCTATTCTGTTCGTAGGAAAAAAGAGAAGCAGATTTATTCTATACTCGATAAGCACCAATATGCAATGGGGGTTGATACCATTTTCTATGAGTAAATGCGTCTATCTGTATTTATCATTAGAAGGGACTATTTGTCTATCTTTCCTACTGTATAGACAGTATAGATTGGAAAAATAAATACGATAAAGACAATATTATAACGACAACAATTCTTACGTTTCCACATCAAAGTGAAAGATAATATTCCGCGTTTTCCTTTCCATTATGCCTGTTGGTGTTCCACAACTATCTTTCCTAATTCCTGGAACAACAGAAGACGAAGACGACAAGAAGGATGACTCTTGGGTTGACCTATAGTGCGACTTGTCAGATATATTGGGTCCTATAGGATTTCCCGTTCTCTCTCTAATCGAGATATCCTTTCTTTCCTTAAGCAAAATAAATGGAATCATCCAAAAAGTGGAGCGTGAAATCCATTGTTGGGGGATTCAGAGTACTATTTTCAATTAGAAAAATTTATGGTTGACTTTGGTTGGACTCAAAAAATGAAGTATCCAGACTCCGCTTAGAAAAAACCCAATTTGAAATAGATCTATGATTACGACGTGTATCATAAACGATTCTCGGTTCTTATTTGGAAAGTCATAACAAAAAGAAATGGTGACGACAAGATTTGTCCTATATGCACAAAAAGGGGGGCGTATCTTTGCGGAGTAGAGCATAAACCTAAAAACATAAAAGAGACCCATTCAGGAACAAGAAAATCCCATCGTGATTTGAATTGAATCTCGATGAAACAATATATCAATGAGAAGTTAATTCAATAAGTTTTTTGACTTATTTTTATTTTTAGTTTAGAAGGAAGAAATAAGTCAATTTTTTTATTGAAAAATCTAAAAAAAGCCCTTTCGTTCCAAGTTGGAAAAACTTGCTTTTGCTAGAAAAAAGCATAGAAAAAAAAAAAGAAAGAGCACTGGAATCTATACATTGATTCTTTTCTTGAACCGTATGCATCAAAAGGTGCATGTACGGTTCGTAAAGAACAATTTGACCCTAATCAACCGACTTTCTCACCAACGATTCCTTTTTGTGGGCGATGATATTGATCCGAGTCCGCGAATCATGCTGTAGGGCTTATAACAATTTACGGCATCGAGAATAAGGAAGAAATTATTCATTGTTATATAAACTCAATGGCGGATCGGCAATAGGTGGGCTGGCTATTTTGCTTCTGTAACAACAGGGATCGCACCGGTCCATACAATATGCGTAGGAACTGCCATATCCATGGCATCTTTTATATTGTCTGGAGGAGTAAGTACCAAACGTCTAGCATTCCCTCACGCTCGGCGCCAATGAGGTTTTTTATTTGAGAGAAAAAAGAAAACTATGCCTTCGCCATATGAACATTAAGTAATAATAGCATGGCACTTCGAATTCGATATGAAAAATTTTTGTATTGGTTTTTTTTTTTCAAAAAAATTTGATTAGGTATCGAGAGTTATAAGTATGATATAAAAGGTATTACCGATTTTGTTTTATCTACCGGAAGTCAGTTTAGCGTCACAAACTTTTTGTTTTCACACCGAAGGGCTCTTAAATTAAGTTCTAAAAAGAGTGCGAAAAACAAGATTTTTCATTTTTTTGTTGTATAAAAAATAAATTTTGGTTTTGATAAATAAAAAAAAAAGAATCCATTTGAAAATAGAAAGCAACGGAGCCATCATAGTATTTTTTAACAACCGCGAAAAGAAGGGTGGCAATTTGATCTTTTATTTAACCGCCTGGGGCTGATAGATTCTAGTTTTATCTTTCTGGAATCGAAAGTCAGAGCCAATTTAGCTGTAGAGCCGTATGCAATGTACAAAAAATGATGCCCGTACGGTTATGGAATTCTATCTTTTTTCCTATTTAGTCTTTATCTTTACTTTTCTGTTCGTTTCATCACACCAGATAGAAACCTTCTATCATCAGGGTAATGATCCATCAGCCTGTTAGTTCTTATTTGGACGGCGACCTGGGAATAAGTGCCCTGGACCTAAAACAGATATTGTCGATCCGCGCCTCAGTAATATATGGGTATCACGCAACGACGAAGCAACCTCCTTGGATTATAGCTATCGACCTGGAGAGAGACGTCTTTATGACACCAGAAGAAGCCGTAGCTTACGGAATTGTCGATGTTGTAGGATTCAAAATTGAAATCTAGCCTTTTTTTTTTTAATGTATTTTTTTTTTATTTTTTTATAAAAAACTAGTGAAGATTATAGAACATAATGATTCATATAGTACGATTTGAATGCAAAAATGGATTTTTCGGAAAATGGATGGGCATTCTACTTCCGAATTTTATTCAAACTCTCTCTATATAATAGATAGAAAAAATTAGAAAAAAGACAGAAAAAATTAGAAAAATTCAGAAAAATCCGGTTAGGATCAATCTAAACCAGCCCATGAGATATATTATATGATTCAACATGCCAACTATTAAACAACTTATTAGAAATACAAGACAGCCAATTCGAAATGTCACGAAATCCCCCGCTCTTCGGGGATGTCCTCAGCGCCGAGGAACATGTACTAGGGTGTATGTGCGACTCGTTTAGATCATGAGCTAAAGCAAGAAAATCGCTTTTCAGTATAAATGATCGGTACCGTAAATAGGATCGAATGGAAGATAGAACTCCATTCACTATTAAAATGCAAAATAAGCCAATGGATCCCTTTATTGTGTATGAAGTTTATGGTTTTCTTTGGTGAAAATCCAATCACCTGAATTAAAGATGAGAGGAAATTCTCCATTGGTAGCAAATGCTTATCCATTAAGCGGAGAAAATCTTATGAAAATAATATAATAAAAGCATAAAAATAAAGTTCCCACTCGGTCAAGAACGGACTACGAGGGTCAGCTACCAAGCTAACTTTCCTAATGAAATACCGTTACTGTATAGGTGGGTCTGATTGTGAAAGACCTATTACTGGATAATTCGTGGGTAGAGCCAAAGAGTGTGGTGTGAACTATACAAGTTACAAGTTACCTATAGATTCCATGAAGTAAAGGCTCCGGTGTATAGAGAAGACCTCACCGTTTAAGAAATAACCATAGAAACGACGGAACCCACCTTTTTCCATTTCGAATTTATATTTCTTTTTTTTTTTTACACCTAGCAAAAGATCATTTCTTACTTCTTTCCTATTTCGCAGTAAAATAACTAATAAAGAAAAAAGGTGGTCGGGAAGGTTAGAGTAGCTAAAGCCATTGGAATTTCTATTTTATACATTGGAAAAATCCCTTTACTTATTAATAGACCAAAAGAATAACTGAAAAAAAAAAGAAATCCATTAGTTATTTGTCAAAGTTTTTTTATTCAATCAATGATCAGACTGAAACGCGGATATATAGCTCAAAGACGTAGAAAAAAAACTCGTTCATCTGCCTCAAGCTTTCGAGGGGCTCATTCAAAACTTACTCGAACTATTTCTCAACAGCAAATAAGAGCTTTGGTTTCGGCTCATCGAGATAGGGATAACCAAAAGAGAAATTTTCGCTGTTTGTGGATCACTCGAATAAACGCAAAAATTCGAGAAAAGGGAACATGCTATAGTCAATTTATACATGATTTATACAAACGACAGTTGCTTCTTAATCGTAAAATACTGGCCCAAATAGCTGTATCAAATAGGAATTGTGTTTATATGCTTCCGAACGAAATCATAAAAGAAGTAGATCGTAAAGAATACGAGATTATAATCTAATAATCTAAAGGGAGTTCCCCGGAGAATGAACTCCGGGAAGGTGGAATCGAAGTGACTCAGAGAAAAGATACTAAAGTAGTCAAAATGAATGAACACATTAAAAAAATATTTTTTTTGTTCGATTCGTTTTTTTCTTACGACACGATACTAAAATCTGGATTGTCGGATTTGTCGAACAAAACACCAACTCTCGTTTAAGTTCGGATTTGAATTCTGATTCAAATGAACAAAGAATAAACCTATTGCTTTCGGGTTCTAAGACCACCTCTAGTTCTAGAGGTCGATTCGGTTCTTTTAAAGTTTTTCTCATTATTTTCTTATTATTGAGAATTCTAGAGGTCGACTCGGTTCTTTTAAATTTTTTCTGATTATTTTTCTCATTATTGAGAAAAGGTAACAAAGATAAAATACGAGCTTGTTTTATAGCAGTGGTAATTAATCGTTGTTGTTTCAAGGTCAATCTATTCACCCGTCTAGATAATATTTTTCCCTGTTCGCTAACAAATCGAGTAAGTAAACTCGTGTTTCTATAATCAATTCGATCCCCCGGCTGAATCGGGGGCAAACGCTTACGAAAAGATCGCTTGGGTTTCAGAAAAGGTCGCTTGAATTTATCCATGATTTTTTTAGTTTATTGATTGATTATCCCGAAAATCCTATTTCTTAATTGTCATTTTAACCCCCCAAAGTAGGATTCTTTTTGATTCAAATATGTTCTATATAATGTCATTTTTCCGCTTGAAAGGAAAGGATAAGACATATTGGGTCGATCTATTTCTTTATTTCCCCATGAATCATATGTTTGTAACAATAGGGACAGAATTTTCTTAATTCTAATTGATTTGGCGTATTGTGCCGGTTCTTTTGAGTAATATATCTGGAAATGCCCGTTGATACCTTCTTAACACCGTTTCGGATACAACCGTTACATTCCAAAATCACTGTGACTCGCGCGTCTTTTCTCTTGGCCATTAACCTCCTTTGCATTTTAATTTTTGATTTACTCAACTCTTCTATTTCTATTTGATTTTGATTCGAAAGGAATAAAAAGGAAAAAAAACAAATCGAAGTTACTAACTTGAAATCAAATCCTAAAAAGGAATAATAAATCAAAGCAAAGCCATAGGATAAGTAAAGGATAAGTAAGACAATGATTTCGAAATTCTATTTCACCCTGAAGTAAGCTATTTCAGTTAAAGATCTTGTATCCTTGCACTTGACCCTTTATACTATACTCTACTCCCATGCCTCCATTTATTCATTTCATTTGAAATGCCTCTGAGTCTCGACGACGTTGAATCCACTTTTATTCTTTCTCTTTCGTCCCTTATTTTTTTTAATTTTAATAAAAAAGAAAATAAGAATAAAAGGAAAAAAAGAAAAAAGGGGTAGGGATTAGTTAACGATATTGGATTCTATATAAAATCTTCGTCATTCCTTCCGCTGTAAATAATGTAAATAACTAGAATGAAAAAAGGAAATGTCAACGCATCCGGGAAAAACGATTAATCTCTATCAATAGACCTGCTAAAGCCCCAAACCATAGCGTACTTAGGACTGGAGCCACGGAGAGATATGTTTTAGATCTCGCATTGAAAAACCTCCTTTTATTGAAATACATAAAGATAATGCATATATGTTCAGATGCATGTGTAGTTAAGGTCTACTTAGAATTGTATACGGAATCCTAATTCATTCAAATTGAAGTTAAATTCAATGGAAATGTACAACACTCCATAAGATTTCTCTTTTCTATTATTATTATTATATATGTTGTTAAATGAGACAAAAAGAAAGTAACTAGAAAAGTGTGATTCGCAATGGAGAAATAGGGATGTGGAAAACAAGACAGGAATTCTCTACAATGACACTGTATAACAGTCAAGGGATGTGGCGCAGCTTGGTAGCGCGTTTGTTTTGGGTACAAAATGTCACAGGTTCAAATCCTGTCATCCCTACCTATTACCGCTCCGTTGAGCGGTAACGAGAATCAATTGAGATCGATTCCAATTGGACGGACTCGTTCATTTTCTTTTATAAAACTAAAAACTATATGCATTCAAAGTGGATCAGGATTCGAAAAGAATCCTTTTCTTTACCTTTAGAGTATTATCTATTCTAAAAAATAAGAAAACGCTCTTAGTTCAGCTCGGTAGAACGCGGGTCTCCAAAACCCGATGTCGTAGGTTCAAATCCTACAGAGCGTGGTTTTTCTTCGTAAATCGAATTATATTCCAAGGCGTTCAGGCACTTTCACAGCAATTCGAATTTGACCTCCTGTAGATTAAAGAAAGGAAAAGGCCAGTCAAAAAAGAAATGTGAATTAATCAAAGGTCAATTTATCACCACGCCTATATTGTAAATATGCAGTTACGAATAATCCAGCCAAAGTAATAGGAATTAGACCTAACACGATTCCAAATAGAAAAACTTCAATCATTTGAATTTTTGAAAAAGATAAAAAAATAGGTAATAAATATATATACCTAAATAGTCAATATACTAAATAGTAAATATTAATCCGAATTAACGTGAATCTCAATGACCAAGAATTTAAAACGGGTACAGTAAGTACCTATAGAATACACAGAATTTCGCAGGAAGATTTCACCTCTAAATTTTTCTTTCAACTAGAAATTTTAAATAAGTCGTATTTTGCTCAGACCAATAAATAGAGCTGAAGTTATAGTTAAAGCCACTAGTAGAAAACCAAAATAGCTAGTTATAGTAAGCATAAAGGATATAAATTAAATATAGTCTTTTTTACGTATGTTTCTAAAGCATTTACCTAAGTTTACATTTTTGTAAAATAAGAAGATATACAAAATACCAATTGAAAAAAAAAAATAAGTGCAATTGAAAGTTTTAATTCATCTATCATTATAGACCATTCTCGACGACATGAACAAAGAGAAAGTGGCAGGCAACAGGTCGTGATTCTTATTAACCCATTGTCGTGAACGCAAACTAATAATAGGAACAAGGTTTCCATAACTTAATTTACAAATATCTTTACAAATAATTATTCAACAAGAATTTTATTTGTGAATAAGTTATTATGGAATACAATTTTCCATTTTTCTTTCCATATGTAAAAAGAAAGTATGACACCTTTCCAAAAATTGATTAAAACTATTAATCCCAAATTGTTTTTTCTTTCATCAAGTAGAATCTACTACTAGTATTTGTTACTAGACGATTAAGTCATTCCTTAAAATGAAAAAGTAAAGAGGAAGATTCAACAAAAACTGTCTCTACAACCAAGAAAAGGAAATTTATAGATCTCATATCGACTAAAATTTTGGAATATAGTAGAATCTCTTTGATTGTATTCATTCTAAGAATATAGAATACAGTGTCATTTTATACCAAGAAGGTAGCAATCAATTAGTTAGGACTTCCTTTCGATAATGATTCCATTTTCGTTGCTGTGTCAGAAGAAGGATAGCTATACTGATTTGGTATACTCTAAAGATGCCCTCGGTATAATATTGACGGTCCTACAAAGATTCCATTTCAGTGATTGCCTTTTACTGATCTTATCTTTTACGGAATCGACCCCCCTTGACTGTAAAGAATATGTGGAGCTGAGCATGTCTGGAAGCACAGGAGAACGTTCTTTTGCTGATATTATTACCAGTATTCGATATTGGGTTATTCATAGCATTACTATACCTTCCCTATTCATTGCGGGTTGGTTATTCGTCAGTACCGGTTTAGCTTACGACGTATTTGGAAGCCCTCGGCCAAACGAATATTTCACAGAAAGCCGACAAGGAATTCCATTAATAACTGGCCGTTTTGATCCTTTGGAACAACTTGATGAATTTAGTAGATCATTTTAGGAGGCCCTGATCAAATGACTATAGATCGAACCTATCCCATTTTTACAGTACGATGGTTGGCTGTTCACGGCTTAGCTGTACCTACCGTCTTTTTTTTGGGGTCAATATCAGCAATGCAGTTCATCCAACGATAAACCTAATCCCAAATTATAGAGCTATGACACAATCAAACCCGAACGAACAAAATGTTGAATTGAATCGTACCAGTCTCTACTGTGGTTATTACTCATTTTTGTACTTGCTGTTTTATTTTCCAATTATTTCTTCAATTAGGAAAACGAAAGAAAATAAATTCTAAGGATTCTCTTAGCCCATTCGGAAGGATCTCGTCTCCTAATTATACACGACTGTTTATGTCTATAGCACGACTATTTGATGAAATTAAATTGGAGGGAAGTGGAGTAAATGGCCGATACTACTGGAAGGATTCCTCTTTGGATAATAGGTACTGTAACTGGTATTCTTGTGATCGGTTTAATAGGTATTTTCTTTTATGGTTCATATTCCGGATTAGGTTCATCTCTGTAGTAATCGGATGAATTGAGTTGTAGACATGAAAGCGTAGGAACTTGACTGGATTCCCTTCTTTCTTTGTCTGATTCGAGGGGAAGGGCCCGTTGGGTTCTTAAGAATCAGATTTTTTTCGTGTAGTGTAAATGGCAAGGCGGATTTCTTTTTAGGTTGTTTTAAAAAAGCCCATTCTCTGGTGCTTTTGAAAAATGAACTTTATTGATTGATTCAAAATACCCGTTCTTTGATCTTGATAGTATCTATGGATCTTTTCCAAGTTAGACGAAATGGAAAATTACGCAAATTACCCGGAATCAATATATTTCTGTAGATTTGATATCGGACAAATACTTTCTATACTCTTACTCCATTTATATTGAGTTTTTTTTTTTTTTTTATTTGAGTATCTCAGAAAAAAGGAAAGTGCATTGATGAATAAGTTCTATTTCATTTAATTAATAGAATTTCATTCATAAAATGAACTTCCCCCTTTTTTTTGTCCACTACTCTATTGTAATGTAATTGTACGTAAAAAAAAAAAAGTTCTGATACATCTGGAAAACCGCCACCAAGACTAGGAATTTTTGACGAACAGGATCCAAAATTATTAATCTTTGGACACAAGAAAAGGAATTTTCTCTACCCTTTTCTTGTGTCCAAAGAGTAGGAAGACGAATAATCCCCCTAGACTTTTTTGTTTCCCGCATTTCGAGTTCTTTCTATTACCCGTTTATTATAAGAATATCTATACCAATTGGTTTCTAGTTTAAATCGAATAAAATTCCTCCCATTTAAATATATCAAAAAAAAAAATCACATAGTCGTACTAATGCAATTTGGCTAAAAAAAAAAAAATCATAAAGTAAATAAAAGGTTTTTCATAATTTCATTTTTTTTTTCATACATAATCGACAACAAGAATCGAGTTCTTTTTACGACCTTGATGTTGATAAATTCGCGAGTCTAGAAATTCATTTCGGCCAATTGAACTTTCTCAAACTGTTTCTCTTTTAAGAACCAAAAGATTTGTGCCAAAACAACAGATCCCAAGAAGAACAAAAGACCTTGTACACGTAATGGATCTTGAAGTACTATTTCGGCATCTCCCTGACCAAATCCACCAACATTTGGATTACTGGTTAATGGTTGATCCAATTTGATGGATTCACCCTCGAAACAAGAAGTTCCGGTCCTGGAGGATAATATCAACCACTTGACGTCCATCCGACGGATCAGTGATGGATATTTCATATCCTCCTTTTCTTTTCGTATGATTTTACTTACTATACCCGCTCCCGTCGCATTATAAACTGTATTGTTACTCTTGCTTCCGTCAGGATAAATCTGACCCTTCCCTATTCCCCCTACGTATATAGGATATTTTAAGAAGTGAACATCTTTCTTAGTAGCGGGGTCAGGAGAAAGAATAGGAAAGGTGATTTCACTATATTTCTGACCGAGGACAGGCCCTATCACAAGAATATTTTTTTTAGCAGGGCGGTAGTTCAGAAAGACAAATTTCCTATCTTTTCTTTCATCTCTGGAGAAATACGGTCGGAAGGAGCTAACTCAAAACCCTCCGGTAAAATAAGAACAGCCCCTACATTCAAACCGCCCTTCTTACCATTAGCAAGAACTTGTTTCACTTGTTTATCATAAGGAATTCGAACAACTGCTTCAAATACAGTATCCGGAAGTACTGCTTGTGGAACCTCAATATCTACTGGCTTGTTAGCTAAATGGCAATTCGCACATACAATACGCCCGGTCGCCTCTCGTGGATTTTCATAACCCTGCTGTGCAAAAATGGGATATGCACTTGCAATCGACGTATGGGTGATGATACATATCATGAGCGATACGGAAATAGATCGAGAAATCTGTTCCTTTATCCAAGCAAAAGTATTTTGAGTTTGCATAGTCTAATCATTGATCCGAAAATTTCTACAATAAGTTGGGATAGGTCGCTAGTACAGGGCCCTATCCACGATTCTGCTATTTTCTAGAATTTTACTGAAATACTCTGGGATGGAAAATCCACCGGATAGAAGGTTTTTGGATTAGAGATTACTATTGGTGGATCATTTGTCAATCATTCATTGAATGATAAATAACTACCAGTGACGGAGATACACGATTTAAATAACGGAAAATCCAATATTTAATAATAGTATCCAGAATAACTGGAAAGGTGGAAACAAGACCAGATATAATCTGATCATTATGAACAAATCCAAAATCTTTGTAGACAGAACTAATCATTAGCTCCCACCCGTGGGGTGAATGAAATCCGATACATAAATCCGTTATTAAAAGAATCAAAAAAGCTTTTATTGTATCACTTAAGTTATATAGGAATTCCTGAGTCCAAGAGTTAAGAATAACAAGTTCTTCATTACCTAAAATAGAATAGCCGCTTAGAATAACAAAACAGATTATATTTGTTGATAAGTGGAAAATCATATGGATACGATCTTCGTTGTGTATCGTGATTAATTGAATCGTTTCTTTTTGGATTCCTATAGAAAGCTTTTGTAGATGTGTCTCCGAGTATTCCTTGAAAATTTCGTCTAAGAGCAGGATTTCTTCTAATTCTATGAACTTTTCTAGAAGATTTTTTTTTTGAATATCATTCAAAAATTTCGGATTGACCAGTATTCGACCAATTAGTAATCCAAGATTCCATACTTTTCATAAATGAGAGAGAAATCCCCCAAGGCAAAAAGACTATAGATGCAAGATACAAAAGGGGGGTAGGTGTTTTCTTTTTTGCCATTTTTCATCTGTGAATTGTTAATGAACCCCGTTGACTCTCTGTGATCTAATAGTTTTTCACACGTGAGTTCTAGACAAGGTATCAAATCTATTTTTGTGATTTAGTTTCAATATCTAGATAGAATACAGAAATAGTTTAAGACTTCGATTCATATTAAACTGAAGAAATAAGATAAATGAAGAAATAAGAAAAAAGTTTTTTGTTTTATAGTTATTCCAGAGAATATAGGCCGGCTTTGACTCGAATAAACTTTCAGGTGAAACTTCATTTATGTTATCTTATAGATTATAGAAAAAAGATTCTTGTATTTTTCCTCTTGCTGAAAAAGCATTCCTTCTTCAGCCCAATTCTTTTTTTCTCAAAAGATTTCAATTGGTACGCGCAAGAAAAGGGCCAATTCCGCGGCTTTTCTTCCATTTGTCGTGAGTCAAATTCTCATCAGCCCAGGTCAACGGAATAGTCCCCCGGCCTCTAATATTTAGATAAAGGATACAGCGAGCAGAAATACCCTCTTTGACTTCTAGTCTAATGGATTGAATATCCTTTAGACGGAATCGAAGAATATGCGACAGTTTTTCCAGGAATCCCCAACGAAAAATACAACCCTTCCTTTCTTTCTATCGAATCGATCATAACCACTACCTACATTCAAGGAAATTGTGCACCACAAATAAGAACTAATAAAGAGACCCGCAATCCCGTAGAAAGACATCACGATCCCTTGTGGAAAAAAAAGGATTTGCTGAGACGGAAAAAAGATATCAAATTTTTACCAAGATAACTAGAAGTTCCAACCACTAAGAATCCTAATGAACCTAAAAAAACGACAAGGGCCCAGAAAAAATTACTTAGTTTTCGAGATCCCGTTCTAACTTCTATCCATACATGTTCTGATCGCCAACTCATAGTTTATTTTATTTTATTGAAATTATTGAAATTTGGGAGAATACCCCAAATTATTTTAACTTTCCTTTGCTGTTTACGAAGGAACTCTCATAAACTAGTACTAGTTTAATGTGAACTAGTACTAGTTTGAGATGAACCATTTATTTATAAGTAGTAGTAGTAAGGAATAATTCATGAAATTGGTTCAATCTAAAATAATAATAACATACCCCCCATACATATGATCCAAATATACATATCGATATACACCTAGATCCACCAACTTTACACATTTTAGTCATCAAATGATCCTGATCTATTTGAAACTAGCTAGAATTCATCTACCTATAGATCATTTTCTGCAGACATAAGAACTTTTTCGGCAGAAAAATATTTTAGACAATTTCCCCAAAAGATCTGTGTTATGCTCCAAATCTTAGTTTCCAAAAAAGGATGAGCCCCGGATCTAAACAATCTTGTTTTTTGAACATGAAGAAATAAAGAAGCCATTGCAAGTGCCGGAAATACTAAGCCTACTAAAGGCACAAAAATAGAGGAAAATGGAAAGTTGTCATAAAATGGAGTACCTCGATTGACTATTTGCACCTGTTATTTTTTTTTTGAATATTTTAGATTTCTAATAATTAAAACTCTTAATTCTAATTATTACGAATTTTTAAATTCATAGTAGAGATATAAGTATCTAAAGCGGATCTATAGAAATAGAATAAGTCCAAGAAATTTAGAACTAAATAGATGGACTTATTCGTGAAAAATATGTATGACAATTTTTTATTTCTTTTTTACTTCAATTCTGATAAGCTAACTACTTGTTTCCTACAAATCCACTAATTAAATCAACTAGTTGAACTTAGCGTACTCTAGGTGAGTAGAATTTGACTTCAAAGGAAAGAAGCCGTGGAACTGCAATAATTCACTAAGAACGGTTTTTAAAAGATTACGCGGTACGATTAGGTCGAATAAGCCCTTCTCGAATAAATTTTCAGTCTCTTGTGAACCTTCCGGTACTGTTATCTTCAAGAGTTCTTCAATTACTCTTTTACCCGCAAATGCAATGTAGGCGTTGGGTTCGGCAATAATGATATCTCCCAACATGCCAAAACTAGCCGTTACCCCACCGGTAGTAGGGATGAAAGAATTGGTACAAAAAATAACTTTTCCTTTGATTGAAAATCATATAAGGCAGAGGATATTTTGGCCATTTGCATCAAGCTCAAACTCCCTTCTTGCATGCGTGCCCCCCCCGAAGCACACACTATAATAAGAGGTAGAGATTGGTTGGTAGCGTACTCAATTAAACGGGTGATTTTATCCCCAACTAAGGATCCCATACTACCTCCGATAAACTCAAAATCCATAACCCCAATTGCTACAGGAATATCATTTAGTCGACCTATGCCTGTTTGAACAGCCTCCGTTAATCCCGTCTTTGTTTGATAAGAATCAATATAATCTTCATAAGGTTCCTCATTGAATTCATCCGAATCCAATTCATCTGAATGCAATTCATCCGAATGCAATTCATCCGAATGCAATTCATCCGAATTGGATTTATCCGAATGCAATTCATCCGAATGCAATTCATTCGAATTGGATTTATCCGAATCCAATTCATCTGAATTCAATTCATCCAAATCAATTCATCTGAATTCAATTCATCCGAATGCAATTCATCCGAATTGGATTTATCCGAATCAAATAAGGTTATTCCTCAATGAAACTAGATTATTTGAATGTACGATAATCAAAATATAGTTGCTCCGCGATTTCATCCTAATCCAATCCACGAGCCGCCCACTCCAACCCCAACTTCGGTAGCTGATTTATGAACTTCAAATCACTGATGATATCAGAAAAATCCTCATTCCACATCAACCATTTGGACCGATCAAAATGATAATCTATAATAATTTTCATATATTCATTTTTCTTTTTCGCAACTTCTGTAAAACTGCATATAATAGGTCACTTCTCAGTCTTTCGATCCACATATCCCCAAGTACTTTTGAATCGACTCCAAATACAAGTCCGCGATTAGGCGAATCAGACAATCAATTTCCGTTAGAATGTGCTTTATTGGCTTCCAATTCTTTTCTTTTCTTCTTCTTCTTTTGACTAAGAAAATCTCAAGCTCCTCCTCGAGATCGCGAGACACCAAATTTTCGTCCATAGAATCCCAGGTGTCGGAATCAATCGAACTTTCGATTCTTTCTGAACTACTCATTTTCAAGTGATATTCGCAAGATTCACAAATTTTTAATTTTACAACTTGCTTATAATTTAAGTTATAACAATTTTCGCATAGAACCCACAAATGTCGATATTTTTGACTTGAATCGAGATCGTTAGATCTAGTCAAATCACCAGTGTCCCCCCCGATTTCAAGACCGTTATTAAGGTTTTCAGCCTACTACTCGAATCTTCAGTACTATTTTCAATAGTCAAAAGATTGTCCGATTTTCTTATAACTTCAAACTCGCTTGTTAATTCTTTACATTGAATGGTCATAAAATAAGACTCCTTCCTGTAAAATGATGAATAGTTATAGCTCACTTTGATGTGGAAACGTAAGTTAAGTATGGAAACGTAAGTTAAGACTATGATACATAATTCCTTAATTCTTCAGTATACCGTCAATTCGAATCCCCGTCAAGCAGTATCAATTGGAATTGATCATATCCTCCATTCGAATCTTTGTCAAGATTCAATTATTATTATACGGTCAATTCGAATCTTTGTCAAGATTCAATTATTATTATATGGTCAATTCAAATCTTTGTCAAGATCAATTGACCATATCCTCAATTCGAATCTTTGTCAAGTATTCTATTGTCCATTTGTATATCTGTCAATTATTCTAGCGTGAATTTGAATATATTGACATATATTCCAATTAGCTATTAGTTCTTATCCGACTAAACAATCACTACTAACAAGAAGTGTGAAAAAGGATTCTCTTTTCTTTTTTTTGTGGGAATCTGGGGGTAAGACTTCACTATGATATGAATAGGATCAAATTCCTTTCATTCGAAACAGAATGATAAAGAGTTTTTTCCTGTGTCTTCGCATCGAACAACACAAAGAAAGATTTTTCTTTCCTAGAACCTAGAAAGAATCTTTTCCTAAAATCTCGTCTAATAACTAAAGTAAGAATTTATGGTTCTATTACAACATGGACCACAAAAGACACAATGCAGGAGGGGTCGAAAGGTTTATGATACTTCGAAAGAATAGACCAATCCGAAGGATCCATAGGTTTCATTGTGGATCCAAGACAACAATAGAAACACTTGAGTCTTAGATTATTGAAGACAAATCTGCGATATCTAGAGATATAAAATATGTATTTATTATCCAAAATACGTGCAATAGAATATTTGTAGTCGGCCCACCCTTTTATTTCTATTTATACTACTACTAAAATAAAAGGGTGGGCCGAGTTTAATTGCAATTCAATTAATAGAACGGAGACTAATTACGTGTTATCTTAGGAATATCCTCTTATACATCCAAAGTATCTACTGGTTTAAACTCAAATTTGATCTCTTTCCATACTTCACAAGCGGCAGCTAATTCAGGACTCCACTTACAAGCCTCACGGATAATTGTATTACCCTCAGCAGCAAGATCACGTCCTTCATTACGAGCTTGTACACATGCTTCTAGAGCTACTCGGTTAGCTACGGCACCTGGCGCATTACCCCAAGGGTGGCCTAAAGTTCCTCCACCGAACTGTAGTACGGAATCATCCCCAAAGATCTCGGTCAGAGCAGGCATATGCCAAACGTGAATACCACCAGAAGCCACGGGAATAACACCTGGTAAAGAGACCCAATCTTGAGTGAAATAAATACCACGGCTTCTATCTTTTCAATAAAGTCGTCGCGCAATAAATCAACAAAGCCCAAAGTGATCTCTCTTTCTCCTTCCAGTTTCCCTACTACGGTACCGGGTGAATATGATCTCCACCAGACATACGTAAGGCTTTAGCTAGTACACGGAAGTGGATACCATGATTCTTCTGTCTATCAATAACTGCATGCATTGCACGGTGAATGTGAAGAAGTAGACCATTATCTCGGCAATAATGAGCCAAGCTAGTATTTGCAGTGAATCCTCCTGTTAAGTAGTCATGCATTACGATAGGAACTCCCAATTCTCTAGCAAATATTGCCCTTTTCATCATTTCTTCGCATGTACCCGCAGTAGCATTTAAGTAATGCCCTTTGATTTCACCTGTTTCCGCCTGTGATTTATAAATAGCTTCGGCACAGAATAAGAAACGGTCTCTCCAACGCATAAATGGCTGGGAGTTCACGTTCTCATCATCTTTGGTAAAATCAAGTCCACCACGAAGACATTCATAACATGCTCTACCATAGATATAAGCAGATAACCCCAATTTAGGTTTAATAGTACATCCCAACAGGGGACGACCGTACTTGTTCAATTTATCTCTCTCAACTTGGATCCCGTGAGGCGGGCCTTGGAAAGTTTTAACATAAGCAACAGGGATTCGTAGATCTTCCAGACGTAGAGCACGCAGGGCTTTGAATCCAAATACATTTCCTACAATGGAAGTAAACATGTTAGTAACAGACCCTTCTTCAAAAAGGTCTAAAGGGTAAGCTACATAACAGATATTTTGATCTGCTTCTCCTGGTACGGGCTCAATGTGGTAGCATCGCCCTTTGTAACGATCATGACTGGTAAGTCCGTCGGTCCACACAGTTGTCCATGTACCAGTCGAAGCTTCGGCCGCTACCGCAGCCCTGCTTCTTCAGGGGAACTCCAGGTTGCGGAGTTACTCGGAATGCTGCCAAGATATCAGTATCTTTGGTTTCGTATTCAGGAGTATAATAAGTCAATTTGTACTCTTTAACACCCTTTGAATCCAACACTTGCTTTAGTCTCTGTTTGTGGTGACATAAATCCTCCCTACAACTCATGAATTAATAATTCTGACAACAACAACAAGGTCTACTCGACACAAATGAATTAGGCGTTAATGAAACTTTTCGCAAGAATCTTTCACAAACTTCCCAACGATAATATTATCAACTAATCAGAATGTTTGATTATTAGACCATGTGAGTTACCAAACACATCATTATTGTATACTCTTTCATATATATAGCGCAACCCCATTTTTCTTTTGGCATCAAAATACCTAACCTAACTAATAAGAAATTACCTCTTGACAGTGGTATATGTTGTATATGTAAATCCTAGTAGGAAAATAGGCGGAATTCAAAAAGGGTATGAAAAACAAAAAGAAAGAATAGGTTATAGGCGTAAATCAAGACGCTGAAATGAAAAATAAGAAGAACCAATAAGATAGAAAAATTGTAATGTAAATAGAGTTTGGGTTCGAATTCCATAGAATTCTGTCTAATAGATATGGGATTGTCTATAACAAAATCAGTGCTAACTTCCATTTCTTATTGAATTAACTGATCGATGTGCTATCGGACATTTCTTTTTGAATTCGATAATTTTCACAAACAAGATTTCGACATATTTTTATTTAATATTATTTAGTATATTATTATGAGCATTAATCCTACTACTTTGGATTCTGAGGTTTCTACACTTGACAAAAAAGCCTGGGGCGTATCGTCCAAATCATTGGTCCGGTACTAGATGTAGCCTTTCCACCAGGCAAGATGCCTAATATTTATAACGCTCTAGTAGTTAAAGGTCGAGATATTGTTGGTCAACCAATTAATGTGACTTGTGAAGTACAGCAATTATTAGGAAATAATCGAGTTAGAGCTGTAGCTATGAGTGCTACAGATGGTCTAACGAGAGGAATGGAAGTGATGAATACCGGAGCTCCTTTAAGCGTTCCGGTTGGTGGAGCGACTCTGGGACGAATTTTAACGTGCTTGGGGAGCCTGTTGATAATTTAGGTCCTGTCGAGACTCGTACAACATTTCCTATTCATCGATCTGCACCTGCCTTTATACAGTTAGATACAAAATTATCGATTTTTGAAACAGGAATTAAAGTAGTCGATCTTTTAGCCCATTATCGCCGCGGGGGGAAAATCGGATTATTTGGGGGAGCCGGAGTTGGTAAAACGGTACTCATTATGGAATTGATTAACAATATTGCCAAAGCCCACGGGGGCGTATCTGTATTTGGCGGGGTGGGTGAACGTACTCGCGAAGGAAATGATCTTTACATGGAAATGAAAGAATCTGGAGTCATTAATGAAGAAAATATTTCAGAATCAAAGGTAGCTCTAGTTTACGGCCAGATGAATGAACCACCCGGGGCTCGTATGCGAGTTGGTTTGACTGCCCTAACGATGGCGGAATATTTTCGAGATGTTAATGAACAAGACGTACTTCTATTTATCGACAATATCTTCCGTTTCGTCCAAGCAGGATCCGAAGTCTCGGCCTTGCTGGGTAGAATGCCTTCTGCTGTCGGTTATCAACCGACCCTGAGTACCGAAATGGGTTCTTTACAAGAAAGAATTGCTTCTACCAAACAAGGGTCCATAACTTCTATTCAAGCAGTTTATGTACCTGCAGACGATTTGACCGACCCTGCGCCCGCTACCACATTTGCACATTTAGATGCTACTACCGTACTATCAAGAGGGTTGGCCGCATAAGGGATCTATCCAGCAGTAGATCCTTTAGATTCAACGTCAACCATGCTTCAACCCCGGATCGTTGGTGAGGAACATTATGAAACCGCGCAAAGCGTTAAGCAAACTTTACAACGCTATAAAGAACTTCAGGACATTATAGCTATCCTTGGGTTAGACGAATTATCCGAAGAGGATCGTTTAACCGTAGCAAGAGCGCGTAAAATTGAGCGTTTCTTATCACAACCCTTTTTTGTAGCAGAAGTCTTTACCGGTTCTCCAGGGAAATATGTTGGTCTAGCAGAAACCATTAGAGGGTTTCAATTGATCCTTTCTGGAGAATTCGACGGTCTTCCTGAACAGGCCTTTTATTTGGTAGGTAATATAGATGAAGCTACCGCGAAGGCTATCAACTTAGAAATGGAGAGCAATTTGAAGAAATGACCTTAAATCTTTGTGTACTGACCCCTAATCGAATTGTTTGGGATTCAGAAGTGAAAGAAATCATTTTATCTACGAATAGTGGTCAAGTTGGTGTATTACCAAATCATGCCCCTATTGCTACAGCTGTGGATATAGGGATTTTGAGAATGCGTCTGAAGGACCAATGGTTAACGATGGCTCTAATGGGTGGTTTTGCTAGAATAGGCAATAATGAGATCACTGTTTTAGTAAATGATGCGGAAAGGGGGAGTGATATTGATCCAAAAGAAGCTCTGCAAACTCTTGAAACAGCAGAAGAAAATTTGAAAAAAGCGGAAGGAAAGAGACAAATAATTGAGGCAAATCTAGCCCTCCGACGAGCTAGGACAAGAGTCGAGGCTGTCAATGCGATTTCATAACTGGTTGGGGCTTTCCAATAATTTGAAAAAGTTCGGTTTCGAAATCCTATTTTGATTGGATTCTGTCGAGTCAATCAAGCAGAATCCAATTTTGATACAAGGCAATTAAAAAAATGAAAAAAAAGAAAGAAATGGGACAAAAAAACTTATTAGATATCAGGTCAATGGTATCTAATAAGTTCTACCTACTATTGGATTTGAACCAATGACTCCCGCCGTATGAAAGCGATACTCTAACCGCTGAGTTAAGTAGGTCATTCATGATCCCAAAGAAAACCAAACGGGACCTATCCCATCGTTGGATTATAAATATCCAATTACTTCTAAGCAATACTAATCTAAGTAAAAGCACTCCAAACTGTAGGATGTTGGATTATAGGAATATTAATCTTGACAAGAAATTAGATACATGATAAAATATGTATCACAAACATTAAGTTAAGTAAGGGCTATAGCTCAGTTGGTAGAGCACCTCGTTTACACGCGCCAATGTTTTTCAGGGGGGTCTATGATACAATCCAAAAATTGGATCTTATTGAGAAATCGATGTCTTACTCCATAACTTTGAGGGAACAATAGCCTGACAAGGGGTTGGGTCCGATTTGGGTATCTCTTTTAGATACCAAAGAGACCCTGCCATTGATTTGAGATATTGATAAGGTGAATACAAATTCAATGCTAGGCTTAATGAGTACAAGGTCCTCAAAAAATCTCTTTTCGTCCTATGAACTTTAAGGTGTATGAAGTTTCATATTTGATTTTTTAAGACGAACGATAGAGACTTCATTTAACTTAAAATGGTCTAGGCCTGAGGCAAACCTACGTCAAGATAATCCCCCCCTTGAAACACTTTGGTAGTGTTCCTGAATCAGAATCCCAAATAATGAATCAGAGCACGTGGAGCCATCTCCTTATCTTATTTTTTTATAAAGAAAAAATATGGCGGACTGGCTGATATTTCTATCAGTTAATGAAAGAGCCCAATGCAAAAAAAATGCATGTTGGGTCTTTGAAATAGTTCAGATCATTTTGATAATAATCAGTTTGAGCTATTTTACCGAGAAGGTCTACGGTTCGAGTCCGTATAGCCCTAGAGCCCGAAATTGGAAATACAAAATTGTATCATTTTTTTTTTTTTCATTCTTTTTGTTGCTTGTAACTGACCAGCGGTTTCAGCGAACCCAAATGAGTCCTAGAAAAAATGACTCGTGGGATTGAATTTAAAGAAGACTAGAAAACTGCAATAAAAACACATTTGAAGAGATCGAATCAATACTTATCCAATCATGAATAAACGAGGAATTCACATTGATCCATGGAATAACCCGACGTATTTGTGGACAAACCAAAGTTTATTGAAAAACGAATGGAAGTTTCATTGTCAACAATTTGAAATAAGTCTGATATACCTTACCTATACCTGGCGAGGCGAAACAAAAAGGCAGGGTCTTCTTTATTATGTTTATGTATTCAATCAAGAGAAAAATCCAACCAGATTCTAATAATTCAATTCCTAAAAAAAAAAAGAAAAATCTATCCTTTTCTCAAAAAATTTCAAAAATCCGAAGCTTGAAATTCTTAAACAAAAATCAAATCAATTCTTTTTTTTTTTTTGTTGGAAGTTGCTTTTTTCTTAAAATCCTAGGAAAACAAGATAATTTGTCTAAGCGTAATAATTAGAGTTATACTAACTAAAGAAATTCCAGATAAATAAAAAATGAAGTATAGGATCCCTAGTCATCATAAATCTTAAAGGCGATATGAATAAACAAACTAGACTAGATGGTTTGGTCAAAATGCAAAATGCATTTTGTTTTGACTAAACGATTATGGACGACTTGACAACTTCCATTTGAATCGACCGATCTTGTATATTTTCCAAGTTCATAGGTGGGTCTATGTTTTTGCTTTACGAATATGATCTTTTTGGGCATTTCTAATAATATCAAGTCTTATTCCTATTTTGGCATTTTTCATTTCAGGGATTTTAGCCCCGATTAGGAAAAAGGGCCGGAGAAACTTTCAGTTATGAATCGGGTATAGAACCGATGGGCGACGCTTGGTTACAATTTCGAATCCGTTATTATATGTTTGCTTTAGTTTTGTTGTTTTTGATGTTGAAACGGTCTTTCTATATCCATGGGCAATGAGTTTCGATGTATTGGGTGTATCTGTTTTATAGAAGCTTTGATTTTCGTGCTTATCTTAATTGTTGGTTTAGTTTATGCATGGCGAAAGGAGCATTGGAATGGTCTTAGCTCTTGACTATTCAGACAATAAAAAGAAAAAGGAAAAAAAAAAGTGTGAAAAAGTTATGAATTCCATTGAGTTTCCTTTACTCGATCGAACAGCTGAAAATTCCGTTATTTCAACTACATTAAACGATCTTTCTAATTGGTCAAGACTCTCTAGTTTATGGCCCCTTCTTTATGGTACAAGTTGTTGTTTTATTGAATTTGCTTCACTAATAGGATCACGATTCGACTTTGATCGTTATGGACTAGTACCAAGATCGAGTCCTAGACAAGCGGATCTTATTTTAACAGCCGGAACAGTAACAATGAAAATGGCCCCTCCTTAGTGAGATTATATGAGCAAATGCCCGAACCAAAATATGTTATTGCTATGGGAGCCTGTACAATTACAGGAGGTATGTTCAGTACAGATTCTTATAGTACTGTTCGAGGGGTCGATAAGCTAATTCCCGTGGATGTCTATTTGCCGGGTTGTCCCCATAAACCGGAAGCAGTTATAGATGCTATAACAAAACTTCGTAAGAAAATATCTCGAGAAATTTATGAAGATAGAATTAGACCTGAACAAACAAATCGGTGTTTTACAACCAATCACAAGTTTCATATTGGACGCAGTCTGAATACTGGAAATTTTGATCAAAGATTCCTCTACCAACCGCCATCTACTCCCGAGATCCCGACCGAACCCTTTTCCAATATAAAGTTCATTATCTTCTCACGAGTTAGCAAATTAGGTAGGACCTCTTTTACTGTACAGAATTAACGAATAATAATTTTGGGGTCCATCTTCCTAAATTGGATCGAGAATGAGAAATATTCTAAATAAAAAAATGCAGGAGATAAAAAGAGATGCAGGGTCGTTTGTCCGCTTGGCTAGTCAAGCATGGGATAATTCATAGATCTTTGGGCTTTGATTATCAAGGAATAGAGACTTTACAAATAAAGCCTGAGGATTGGCATTCCATTGCTGTCATTTTATATGTATATGGCTACAATTATCTACGTTCCCAATGTGCCTATGATCTAGCACCGGCGGACTCTTAGCTAGTGTGTATCATCTTACCAGAATCGAATCTGGTGTGGATCAACCAGAAGAGGTATGTATAAAAATATTTGCTTCAAGGAGGAATCCCCGAATTCCGTCCATTTTCTGGGTTTGGAAAAGCGCGGATTTTCAAGAACGAGAATCTTATGATATGTTGGGAATCTCTTATGATAATCATCCGCGCTTAAAACGTATATTAATGCCAGAAAGTTGGATAGGATGGCCTTTGCGGAAAGATTATATTGCTCCTAATTTTTATGAAATACAAGATGCTCATTGAATGATAAGAAAGGAATTTACACTTATCCAAAGAGATTTAAGGATTGTACTTTCTATTCTAGATTAATAATAAAGAGATCTCATTTGTATTATGTATTAGGCGATATATGGATTATAGATAGGCTAACAATCGAATTAGGAATTCGTTGGGATTCTTACCGTTTTTTTTTTCATAGGAGCCGAACCATCAAACGAGTTCTGCATCATGAACTTCGTACTGGGCCTATTTCTTAGATTTGCTTAGATCGGTTCGATAAAGTCATATCGGAAGGAATTGGGAGATTGAATAGGAAATAACATTTTTGAACGAAAGAAAAAAGCGTTTCTTAAATTTCATTTTAGAATATTTAGTTTAGAATAATAATAATATTTTTAAATGATATTTTCAAATAGATGGGGTATTTCTCGTAAATATAGAAAAAGTATGTAGGAATTATGATCCATATTCGAAATGAATATGGATCTTGCTTCCTATCAATTACTTTCTAAAAAGGTCTTATACAACGAAACCCTGTATCTGGAACCAGATTTGAACTGGTGACACGAGGATTTTCAGTCCTCTGCTCTACCGACTGAGCTATCCAGATCATTTCCAATGGAACATTCCATCCTCATTTTAGGAGAGGACTGGGGTCTATGTCAATTAAAGGTACAGGGGGGGAATTACAAAGTTTTCCCCAAGTCCTGTATGTAATTTATTAGGTCTTTAAAAAGACGACTTTGCAAGTTGTAAGTTTCGGTATGAGTAATGCTATTGATTGTGAATCATTCAATTAGGGATTCCTTTCTAAATTTAGATGTGTATTCTATATCACATGTGATAAGAGAAAGTCATTTACGCCCCCATACGTTGAAAAAAAAAAAATGAGAAAAGGGAATTGGGAACCGCCAGCAAAAAAGAAAAAGGGGGTAGGATAGATAGAAAATAAGCTTTTGGGGATAGAGGGACTTGAACCCTCACGATTTTAAAAGTCGACGGATTTTCCTATTACTATAAATTTCATTGCTGTCGGTATTGACATGTAGAACGGGACTCTATCTTTATTCTCGTCCAATTAATTAATCAGTTCTTTAAAAAGACTAAAACTATCAGACTACAGGTGGGGTGATTTGATGAATGAATATTCGATTCTTTCTTGAATGTGGAATCAATTCCCACCAATTCTTCTATTTTCATCTAAAAAATACAGATGCAGACTCAGGCCGTCATTCCTTTTTTAGATATTTTAGTATTCAATAGATCCGTTTATCCTTCATCTTTTCTGTAGTTTCGATGAAAAGATTCATCTACCAACTCAGTATTCTCCATTTGTTTTTGATCAGCTTCCATCGAGTCTCTGCACCTATCCCCTTTTCGCTTTATGAACCTTTATTTTGAGAAGACAGGATTTGGCTCAGGATTGCCCATTTTTTTTTAATTCCGGGGTTTCTCTGAATTTGAAAGTTATCACCTAGTAGGTTTCCATACCAAGGCTCAATCCAATTAAGTCCGTAGCGTCTACCGATTTCGCCATATCCCCTTCCCTTTTGTTTTGAGATTAGGATCTCATTATGAGATCATTTTTTTTTTCATTTCTGCAGGAACCTTTGCATTTTTTAGGTTTAGTTATCGATTACCATCTCTAAATAAAGATTTTCTTTCTAAACCTGTATTTGCTCCAATCAAATTGGATTTTATCCTTGGTATATCGGCAATTCAATATAGATTGACATATACCCTTTCTATATGTTTTTATTACTGCAACTTTTCCCATGTAAGTTGGTATACTTGAAGGATCGATTCTTTTTTTTTCTTAATTGCCTCCTTTACGAACGAAAGCCGAGGAATGTCCGATTAGTTATAATTATAACTAAGTAAATAATTCAACTTCTTCGAAAAAATAGAAAAAGAGTAGAATTATTATAATATAACTAAAGAGGTGTAATAAAAAGAATTTCCAATGGAATAAAAAAATCCAATTTGACTATACTACAAACAAATATTTAAGATTGACTATCAAATCAAATAGAATCCAATTTCTATTTAGAGATAAAGAACTAGAAGTTCTATATCGCTATATGAATCATTATGTTCTATA
>JAIFAC010000068.1:179494-184494 GCA_026545765.1 Plantago major
TAGCAACAAAACAAGAAAGTGGAATCTGAAATATTGGCCAATTCTTTCGGAGACCAAAGAAATGAAATTCAAAAAGAAGAGGAGTGGGCTGGTCCAATTCAAATTTCATCTCTATCGAATTTGAATATCAGAATAGCGGATATAGTCATAATTAAACGGGCCAGGTCCACTTACTTTTTCTTTTGTTGATTTCAAATCTTTCCAATGGATTTGATTGGTAGAGATTTTGGATGATTTAAGGGGCGGCTTAGGATTATTCAGAATAATGCAAATTGACTGAACAAATGTTCCATTTTCGAACCAGAACTACTATACTATAGCTCAGTATAATGCTAACGTATTATCCAGTTAGTTCCTTTTTTTTATTCCAAAAAAACTCTATACTATGACTGTTTCTCAAAAGAAATTAGGAAAAAAACCAAAGCCCCTTATCGGATTTGAACCGATGACTTACGCCTTACCATGGCGTTACTCTACCACTGAGTTAAAGGGGCTTATTTTCTTTCATTTTCGAACGAATTACTATGTTGTAGTTGTAGCTATTTTATCTACATGCATTATTCTATTCTCTATTCTATTCTATAGAACTAGAGAATTAGAAAGAATAGAGAATAATATATTACTATAGAATGTCATATTATTTATTAGTATTAATTATTTTCTTTATTCTATTCTATAGTAATTATTTATATATTTATATATTACTATTTTGAATAGAATATTTCAATTGCATTTTATTATTTAGGTTAGCTATTAGCTAGACGTATATCCGACTCGTAGCGACACATATTTTGAATAAGCCAATAGATTTCCAATAGAGTGATTTTCCTAGCAAGTCTAGCGTAAAACGAACCAGCACCTAATTTCTTTTATCCCTAGTCAAAAAAATGCACTTCGTTGATATATGATATACATGTACACTTACCAATTCGACATAAAAAACATTTCCAGCAACATAATTGATTGAATAAGAATAATGTGATGCAGAGATTCTACTTGTCCCCTTGAACTACCTTCATTTTTTTCTTCGAAAAGGCAGAATTTTGTTTGATAACTTCTCGATCTCGCTTACGAGATGGGGATTTTTTTAAACCATTCATGAATAGGAATAACGAATCTGAAAATTCTATACAATTACAATTATGAAAAACGGAAAGATTCCTTAGATCTAATCATTCCATTATATTGACAATTTCGAAAATGAGCATACTATGATGCTAGTATGAGGGCAGTTGGGAAAGTGGGCCCCATCGTCTAGTGGTTTAGGACATCTCTCTTTCAAGGAGGCAGCGGGATCGAATTCCCTGGGGGTAGGGTACTACGAAAGGAAGTTGATCATGGATTACCAATAAGTCGAAATTGGATTCTTCCTGGGTCGATGCCGAGCGGTTAATGTGGACGGACTGTAAATTCGTTGGCAATATGTCTACGCTGGTTCAAATCCAGCTCGCCCAAAATTCGCCAATCTACCAAGCGATGGTATAACCCATTTGATAAATACCCATACGAAGATAAAGAGAATTCCATTTTACTAGATCCCTTATTTCGCTGGGATTGTAGTTCCCGTGGTGAGAGCACCGCCCTGTCCAGGCGGCAGCTGCGGGTTCGAGCCCCGCCAGTCCCGATGGATCCAATATCCAAAATGCATCAATTCACTTTTTCTTTCTATGAACTATGCTTTCTATGAACTATGCTTTCTATGAACTATGAAAGGGTGTCAGGACCTAATTTCATTCCCAAAGAAAAGGGAGTTTCGAACTTAAGTCTTTTTTTTTTTCGCTTTTCTTTTAAGTTTGTAACTAGGTGACTAATCGAAGTGAAAGGACAATCTGATAATACTTCATCAGATGATTCATTGTACAAGGAAGGCGTAAGGTAAGTTATAGAAAAAAACAAACGGATGATAAATAAAGGAATTTTGGAAGGAATTTTGGATGGATTGGGTCAGGAATCCAAATTCCATTTGGATTCGGTATGGAGAAAATAACTTCCTATGTTATAATATTATACTATTCAAGTCTCGACGACAAATTTATTTGGTAGATTAGATATTGTTATTCGTGATATTATTGATCTGATTCAGGACCATTGAGAAGTAATTCATTCATTGAATTTACAGACGATAAGGTTTATCATCTCTAAGGGATTAAATCCCGAGTTATTGTGAAGTAAAAAAACCGATGAGATTATGGAAGTAAATATTCTTGCATTTATTGCTACTGCACTATTCATTCTAGTTCCTACCGCCTTTCTACTTATCATTTACGTAAAAACCGTTAGTCAAAATGATTAATGCTATGGAATTTGAATTTGAAAATTCGATTTCGTGTCTTAACTTAAATGAAATGAGCGGACTTTAATCGTCAATATTGTATTTGATAGTATGGTAAAAAAGAAATAGATGAATCTTTCTTTCTACCATACTATCTACCTCTTAGTGTATATCTATTTCTTAGCCTATAAAGGCCTATAAAGTTTTTAATTTAGAATAAATTAAGTTTCTGTAGATCAATCTACAATTGTCTTTATATATGTGTATATGAATTCCATATATTTGTTTGAAATTCACACAAGACGCCTATTTTCTACATATATTCCTTCCAATCATCCGAATCCCTTTCATTTAGATAGACAAAGAGGGTATTCGCTGAAATATCTCTTTGATTCAAAGAGTATGCTTCATCTCATAGATTCTTCAGTTGGAGTTCAATGGGATAAATTCAGACATTTTTTTATTTTGAATAGTTCAAAACGAGTTTGAGAATGATCTATAAAACAAAAGCTACGCTTTTATTCCTCAACTCAATTAGTAATACTTTTAGAGCCCACTTCTTCCCCACACTACGAGTGAAAGGAAAATGTAAAGACTACCATTAAAGCAGCCCAAGCGAGACTTACTATATCCATGTGAATTATGTCCCCTATCTCTATAAATACGAAGGAATTTTTCCATTATTTCTCACTAATAATAATGGAATCAACGGTGCAGAGTCAAAACAAAAAGGGATTCCGTTTGAACACTATTGAGAAATCAACCCCCGATGGATTCGGATTTCAGATTAAACACAAGTAAGATATAAGTACATCCCAAGGAAGTGGGAACATGCCGGAATACGAATAAAATAACAAAAAATGCCCTCTTTTCGATAAAGTCAATTATCGATCCAATATGGACAAGATCGATTCTTTAGACATTCCCTTAGTGATAGAAGAAGGAGTCGTGAAGTCTTGATAGCCCCTCTGCCGGTTGATTTGACTATTCGAATCAAACAAAGTATCAACAGTCTGTTTCCTCTTCTTCTCGCGGGTAATCATTCTGCGGGTTATATCAGCAGAACAGAAGAGAAGAAGAATTTTCGAAGTTTTTTGTTTGTTGATCAGGCGACACCCAGATTTGAACTGGGGAAAAGGATTTGCAGTCCCCGCCTTACCGCTCGGCCATGTCGCCAAAATGATACAAAATAGATGAGAAAATTTTCCGGATTACTGCATTTTATTGTACTTGTATTTTGACTTCCTTTTCCTTAATACTTTTCCTAAAGCAAACACCCTCTTGCACTTTTGTATTTGATCCACGCCCTCAATTGATTATCTCATATCTGAAAATCCACCTTTGATTTTCAATAGAAAAATGAGACAATTAGCATTGTGAATTTTCAGTCGACAAATTGGAACCATTAACTATTTCCTTACTTTGAATTCATGAACAATCCTGGGATTTGAATCGCCAATTTGTGTTTTACTAATAAAATAAAAATACAAACTGAGACAGAACTAATTAGTCTTTATTTTTCCATCAAAAACCCTTCTCCATTTCCATTATAACAAAATAGATGAGTATATGTAAACCCCAGAACAAAAATTGTTACACAGAGATATAGGATTTAGATATGTTGTCGATAGGAATTGTCATAAAATTATCCTATCTCACTTGAATTTGGAATTCCTATTTTTTTCATAGAAATTATCTTATGAGAAGCACGACCCAGGTTGTCCCAAAATAAAAGAAAAATAAAAAGAAGTTGGGTAGTCGAGCTATCTGTGTGTTTACTAAATGCAAACCGTCTTCTACTCAAAAAATCAAAAAAGTAAAGCTACAAAATATCTCTTCTCTACGAATCGTTTTTCCCAATGCAATCCCTAACATAAGCAAACGCTGTGAAGGGCTATATCTATCCAACCCAACTATTTTCTCAAATTCGAATATGTAATATCCTAATAATGGTAGAATTTGAATAATTTTATTAAGGCTATTCTATCAAAATCCTACGACTTTCTTACTATTTCTTAATATCTTAATAAGTCTAAGTAACGAATTCTATTTCGAGGACTATTTTCTCAATTCCTTTCTGTTTGGATCTCTCAAAACTTTCCATTTAAGTAGAAAATTCTCTTTATTCCTGCGTTCATATGTAGTTGGTACATTTCATGCCAATATAGGCAGTTGGGTAAAATTTCATGTGATTCAGTAAACAGAACAGAATAGAAATTCCATCAGTGCTAGATCGTCGATCTAATTCGATGAAGAATGTGCTTACTACTTAATAATAGAATATAATAGAATGGGATTTTTTAGAAATGGGAAATGCAAAATGCTGGGGGGTGCAAATGAGGGAATGTCTACAATACCTGGATTTAATCAGATCCAATTTGAAGGATTTTGTAGGTTCATTGATCAGGGTTTGACAGAAGAACTTTCTAAGTTTCCAAAAATAGAAGATACAGATCAAGAAATCGATTTCAATTATTTGTGGAAAGATATCAATTGGTAGAACCATTGATAAAGGAAAGAAATGCTGTGCATGAATCACTCACCTATTCTTCGGAATTATATGTATCCGCAGGATTAATTTGGAAAACCCGTAAGGATATGCAAGAACAAACTATTTTGATTGGAAACATTCCTCTAATGAATTCCCTGGGAACCTTTATAATAAATGGAATATATCGAATTGTAATCAATCAAATACTGCAAAGTCCCGGTATTTATTACCGGTCAG
>JAIFAC010000068.1:189494-208417 GCA_026545765.1 Plantago major
TCAATGCAGATTTTGATGGGGATCAAATGGCTGTTCATGTACCTTTATCTTTGGAGGCTCAAGCGGAGGCCCGTTTACTTATGTTTTCTCAGATGAATCTTTTGTCTCCAGCTATAGGCGATCCCATTTCCGTACCAACGCAAGATATGCTTATTGGACTCTATGTATTAACGAGCGGGAATCGTCGAGGTATTTGTGTAAATAGGTATAATCCATGGAATCGACTAAACTATCAAAATAAAAGAAGTGACAATAAGAACCCTAACTATACGAAAGAGCCTTTTTTTTCTAATTCGTATGATGTAATTGGAGCTTATCGGCAGAAACGAATCCATTTAGCTAGTCCTTTGTGGCTCCGGTGGCGATTAGATCAACGCATTATTTCTTCAAGTGAAACTCCTATCGAAGTTCACTATGAATCCTTAGGCACTTATTATGAGATTTATGGACACTATCTAATAGTCAGAAGTCTAAAAAAAGAAATTCTTTTTCTATACATTCGAACCACTGTTGGTCATATTTCTCTTTATCGAGAAATCGAAGAAGCCATACAGGGGTTTTCTCAGGCCCGTTCGTCTGGTACCTAACCAGGCTAAGTAAATCTTCGAGACTAGTACGAATTCAGATACGAATTCAGATTTCTTTATTTATTTCATACAAGTCGCACTATAGGTCAACCCAAGAGTCATCCTTCTTGTCTTCTTCTTCTTCTTTTTCCTTTGTTCCAGGAATTAGGAAAGATAGTTGTGGAACACCAACAGGCATAATGGAAAGGAAAACAAAGATAGTTGTGGAACACCCACTTTGGTGTGGAAACGTAAGAATTTTATTGTCGTTATAATATTTCAACTGGGCCTGTAGTTACAGAATTGATACACGAATCAAGATCGAGAAAAGGAAGTTTTCCAACCACTAACTCAAACCCCATTGTGGAATCCGACTCAGCAGAATAGGGAGGTACTTGTGGCAGAACGTGCCAATCTGGTATTTCACAATAAAGTGATAAACGGCACTGCCATAAAAGGCCTTATTAGTCAATTAATAGATCACTTCGGAATGGCATATACATCACACATCCTGGATCAAGTAAAGACTCTGGGTTTTCAACAAGCTACTTCTACATCCATTTCATTAGGAATTGATGATCTTTTAACAATACCCTCGAAGAGATGGCTAGTTCAAGACGCTGAACAACAAAGTTTGATTTTGGAAACACATCATCATTATGGGAATGTACACGCGGTAGAAAAATTACGACAATCAATTGAAATATGGTACGCCACAAGTGAATATTTGAGACAAGAAATGAATCCTAATTTAAGGATGACTGACCCTTTAATCCAGTTCATATAATGTCTTTTCAGGAGCTAGAGGAAATGCATCTCAGGTCCATCAATTAGTAGGTATGCGGGGATTAATGTCGGACCCTCAGGGGCAAATGATTGATTTACCGATTCAAAGCAATTTACGCGGGGCTTTCTTTAACCGAATATATAATTTCTTGCTACGGAGCCCGTAAAGGGGTTGTGGATACTGCTGTACGAACATCTGATGCTGGATATCTCACGCGAAGACTTGTTGAAGTAGTTCAACACATTGTTGTACGTCGAACGGATTGCAGCACCATGCGTGGTATTTCTGTGAGTACTCAGAATGGGATGATGCCAGAAAGGATTTTGATCCAAACATTAATCGGTCGTGTATTGGCCGATAATATATATATGGGTACGCGATGTATTGCCACTCGAAATCAAGACATTGGGATTGGACTTGTAAATCGATTCATAACCCTTCGAGCCCAACCAATAGCTCTTCGAACTCCTTTTACTTGTAGGAGTTCGTCTTGGATCTATCAATTATGTTATGGTCGGAGTCCTGCTCATGGCGACCTCGTTGAATTGGGAGAGGCTGTAGGTATTATTGCAGGCCAATCGATTGGAGAACCAGGTACTCAATTAACATTAAGAACTTTTCATACCGGCGGAGTATTCACGGGGGGTACTGCAGAACATGTGCGATCTCCTCGAATGGAAAAATCAAATTCAATGAGGGTTTGGTTCATCCGACGCGTACACGCCACGGACATCCTGCATTTCTATGTTCTATAGACTTGTATGTAACTATTGAGTGAAGATCTTCGACATAATGTCAAAATTCCACCCCAAAGTTTTCTTTTAGTTCAAAACAATCAATATGTAGAATCAGAACAGGTGATTGCTGAGATTCGGGCGGGAACATTCACTTTGAATTTTAAAGAGAAGGTTCGAAAACATATTTATTCTGACTCAGACGGAGAGATGCACTGGAGCACCGATTATTATCATGCACCCGAATTTACATACGGGAATGTTCATCTATTACCAAAAACAAGTCATTTATGGATATTATTAGGAGAGCCGTGCAGATCGAGTCTGGTCTCACTTTCACTCCACAAGGATCAAGATCAAATAAGTGCGCATTCTCATTCTGTCAAGAAAAGATCTACTTCTAATCTCTCAAGACTGCATGATCCGTTGAAGAAAAACTTCTTTACTTCGGATTGTTCGGATAAAAAAGAAGGTAGGATTCCTGATTATTCAGACCTTAGTCGAATTCTATGTACTCGTCCTTGTAATCTCATAGATCCGACTACTCTCTACCAGAATTCGGATTTATTCTCAAAGAGGCGAAAAAATAGATTCATCATTTCACTCCAACCCAGTTTACTCCAACTCCTTCAAAAACGCGAGAACGAATTAAGGCCCCCTTCGGGTATTTTGATTAAAATACCCATCAATGCAATTTTTCGTAGAAATAGTATTCTTGGATATTTCGACGATCCGCGATACAGAAGAAAGAGCTCGGGCATTACTAAATATGGAACTCTAGAAATGCATTCAATCGTCAAAAAAGAGGATTTCATTGAGTATCGAGGAGGCAAGCCAAAATACCAAATGAAAGTAGATCGGTTTTTTTTCATTCCCGAGGAAGTGCATATCTTACCCGGATCTTCTTTCATAATGGTACGGAACAATAGTATTGTTGGGGTAGATACAAAAATTACTTTAAATATAAGAAGCCGAGTGGGCGGGTTAGTCCGAGTGGAGAGAAAAAAAAAAAGAATTGAACTTAAAATATTTTCTGGAGATATCCATTTTCCCAGAGAGACGGATAAGATATCCCGACATAGGGGCGCTTTGATACCACCAGGAGAAAGAAAACCAAATTCCAAGGAATCTAAAAAGTGGACAAATTGGATCTATGTGCAACGGATCACACCTAGCAAGAAAAAGTATTTTGCTTTGGTTCGTCCTGTCGTAACATATGAAATAACGGACGGTATAAATTTAGCAGCGCTTTTCCCCCCGGATCTTTTGCAGCAATGGGATAATGTGCAACTTCGCGTTGTCAATTATATCCTTTATGGAAATGGTAAACTAATTCGAGGAATTTCTGATACAAATATTCAATTAGTTCGGACTTGTTTAGTATTGAATTGGGACGAAGACAAAAAAAATTCTTCGAGTCAAGAAGCCCGTGCTTCCTTTGTTGAAATAACGACAAACGGTTTAATTCGACATTTCCTAAGAATCGATTTGGTAAAACCCCCTAGTTCATATATCGGAAAAGGAATGCTACATCAGTCTCTGGCTTGCCCTCTACTAATAGAAATGCATCAGATTGCACAAATATCAATCCGTTTTCTTCGATTTATTCCGAGACAAGAATTCAACAAACCTCAGATCCCAATCAAAGAACTATTCATATGTTGTTGAATCAAAATACGGGACTCGAGTCGTCGATCATTTTGTCATCATCCAATTGTTTTCGGGTGGGTCGATTCAACGATGTAAACTATTACAACGGGATAAAGAATCAATTCCAATTCCAAACGATCCTCGAATTCCAATTACGAATTCGCTGGGGCCTTTAGGAACCACTTTTCAAATTGCGAATCTTTATACATTTTTCCATTTAATAACTCATAATCCAATCTTGCTAAATAACGTTGAAAATTTGAAAAAGACTTTTCAAGTCAGTAAATACTATTTACTGGATGAAAATGCGAAAATTGATAACCCCGATCCATTCAGTACCATTCTTTTAAATTGGAATTGGTATTTGCTCGATCCTAATTATTGTGAAGAAACATCTACAATAATGAGTCTTGGGCAGTTGATTTGTGAAAATATGTAGAACAAAAATGCACCGCGCTTAAAATCAGGTCAAGTTATACTTGTTCAAGTTGACTCTGTAGTAATACGATCAGCTAAGCCTTATTTGGCCACTCCAGGAGCAACTGTTCATGGCCATTATGGGCAAATCCTGCACGAAGGTGATACTTTCATTACATTTATATATGAAAATCAAGATCTGGTGATATAACCCAAGGGCTTCCAAAAGTAGAACAGGTGTTAGAAGTGCGTTCGATTGATTCAATATCGATGAATCTAGAAAAGAGGTTGAGCGTTGGAATGAACGTATACCAAGAATTCTTGGAATGCCATGGGCATTCTTGATTGATGCTGAGCTAACTATAGTCCAAAGCCGTATCTCTTTGGTTAATAAGATCCAAAGGTTTATCGATCCCAGGGGTACAGATTCATAATAGGCATATAGAAATTATTGTACGTCAAATAACATCAAAGTCTTGATTTCAGAAGATGGAATGTCTAATGTTTTTCGCCCGGAGAACTAGTTGGATTGTTGCGGAAGCGGAACGAGTGGGGCGCGCATTGGAAGAAGCAGTTTGTTACCGAGCCACCTTATTGGGAATAACTCGAGCAGCTCTCAATACTCAAAGTTTCATATCTGAAGCGAGTTTTCAAGAAACGGCTCGGGTTTTAGCAAAAGCAGCTCTCCGTGGTCGATTCGATTGGTTAAAAGGATTGTAAGAGAAACATTTTTTTTGGGGTATGATACACGCCAGGACCGGATTGAAGGGATTAGTGCCCCGTCAAAACAACAAAAAGAGCCCTTTGGAAACAAAAGAAAACAATCTATTCGAGGAAATGGGAGATATTTTGTTTCACTACCGAAAGTGGGTTGATTCTTTTCTTTCAAAGAATTTGGATGATACATCAGAACTTTATGGGATTTAATGATTCCTAAAGGCGGATTCATCTTTTTTTTTTACTTTACTATCGGTATTTGGGACAGTCATTTAGGTTGGTAATAAAAAATAAGGAATAGAAAAGACTAATGGCTTATTCATATATCTATGCCAATCTACGATAGACGTGAAGGTTCCATCGGAACAATTCTTTATTTCCGTTCAGGGTTCCCCGTCGCCTTTTTGGAAAAAGCGGGGGGGTGTGGGGAGAAATGACCAGAAGATATTGGAACATCAACTTGGAAGAGATGCTGGGGGCAGGGGTTCATTTGGGCCATGAGCCTAGGAAATGGAATCCTAAAATGGCACCTTATATCTCGGCAAAGCGTAAAGGTATTCATATTACAAATCTTACTAGAACTGCTCGTTTTTTTATCTGAAGCCTGTGATTTGGTTTTTGGTGCAGCAAGTAGGGGAAAACAATTCTTAATTGTTGGGACCAAAAAAAAGCAGCTGATTTAGTAGCATGGGCTGCAATAAGGGCCCGGTGTCATTGTGTTACTAAAAAATGGCTCGGCGGTATGTTAACGAATTGGTCCACTACAGAAACGAGACTTCATAAGTTCAGGGACTTGAGAATGAAACAAAAAACGGGAAGACTCAACCGTCTTCCTAAAAGAGATGCGGCTATGTTGAAAAGACAACTATTTCGCTTACAAACCTATCTGGGCGGGATTAAATATATGACAGGATTACCCGATATTGTGATCATCGTCGATCAGCATGAAGAATATACCGCCCTGCGGGAGTGTATCACTTTAGGAATTCCAACAATTTGTTTAATCGATACAAATTGTGATCCCGATCTTGCAGATATTTCAATTCCGGCGAATGATGACGCTATATCCTCAATCCGATTAATTCTTAACAAATTAGTATTTGCGATTTGTGAGGGTCGTTCTAGTTCTAGCTATAGAAGAAATCCTTGATTAATAATAAGATAAAATCAATAAGTTTTACTTCGAAAATACAATAGATTTATAGAATCGATTATTTTTTATGAATTTCTAAAAATAGATAAAAAACTGGGAATACTATGGAATTATTTAGTAGTAAAACTATCAGTTGGTATTCGAAATACCCGTTTCGAGTAGATAAAGAGATGGTTGAATCAAAATAATTTTGTTTAAAGTTCGATTTTTTCAGAGGGCAATATGGATGTGCTATCATGTTCCATCAACACACTAAAAGGCTTATACGAGATATCCGGTGTGGAAGTAGGTCAACATTTCTATTGGAAAATAGGGGATTTCCAAGTCCACGGACAAGTACTTATTACCTCTTGGGTTGTAATTGCTATCTTATTAGGTTCAGCTACTATAGCTGTTCGGAACCTAAACCATTCCGACTGGGGTCAGAATTTCTTCGAATATGTTCTTGAGTTCATTCGAGATGTGAGTAAAACTCAAATTGGAGAAGAATACGGCCCTTGGGTTCCTTTTATTGGAACCTTGTTTCTATTTATTTTGTTTCGAATTGGTCAGGAGCTCTTTTACCTTGGAAAATCATAGAATTACCTCATGGAGAGTTGGCCGCACCTACGAATGATATAAATACTACAGTTGCTTTGGCTTTACTCACGTCAGCGGCCTATTTCTATGCAGGTCTTTCCAAAAGGTGATTCAGTTATTTCGGGAAATATATTCAACCAACCCAAATCCTTTTACCCATTAACATCTTAGAAGATTTCACAAAACCCTATCACTCAGTTTTCGACTTTTCAGAATATCTTAGCGGATGAATTAGTCGTTGTTGTACTTGTTTCTTTAGTACCTTTAGTGGTTCCTATCCCTGTCATGTTCCTTGGATAATTTACAAGTGGTATTCAAGATCTTATTTTTTCAACTTTAGCCGCTTATATAGGCGAATCCATGGAGGCCATCATTGAAATAGTCTTTTTTTTAGCTTATCGCAAAGCAATGTATGTGCGGTTCAAGATGATTGACTTAAGGAATAGAAATAGATCAAATTAAGAACAAAAAAATCAAAATTTCGATATTAATTAGAGAGTTCAAAAAGGGGGAAAGAGATCTAACAGATATTTTTCCCAAAACTCTCCTTTCCTCGACGAATATTCACCTTCTATTCTATTGGTCAGCCAACCTTCTTATTCAAATCAAATAAGAATTTTGAATAGAAGATATTACCCTTTATGCCGTGTGATAAAATGTAATTAACTAAAAAACAGGAAATACGAGTCGACTTTGATTCTACTTTACAGTAGATTTTCACAATTGACCAAAAGAATTACTAAATAATAAACCAAATTGCATGAACTTAGATCAAGGAAATAATGAGATTTCTACGGAATAATTCGAGCGAATCTTTTTTTTTATTTATTTGGTTAAAATAAAATAATGATAAAGAAAATGGAAGGGATAAAAAAAGTTACAAAAAAGGGGATTACTAAAAAAAATGGATTGATTCTCGAATCCGATCGAAACGAATGGTTTACATTAGATAAGAAAGACATGTATATGTGATAGTAGATATTGACTAGTTATCTAGAAATTAAAGATTGACCTACTACTTGTCTACTTGTGGGTTCCGGTCGAAGTATCCTTTCATACTGTTGTAGCTGTGAATTGGCTGAATAAACAGATAAAATAAAGATAAATAAATTGAAAAATGGAAATAATAGTTCGGAACCAAGAAAGGGAAGAACGAAAGTTGTATGGATTTCCCAAAACTCTGTGGATAGAAACAAAAAAAGAGAAATCGAAGGAGTTTTGACAATTCAATAATAGAATAGTATTACTTAAATTCGAAGTTCGTAGTTACTTCGACCGGATGAATCCTATCAATGGAATAATTAAGTCATAATTCATTGATTGATTGTATCATTAACTATTTCTTTGTGTTGGTATGAGGAACTTATCATGAATCCACTGATTTCTGCCGCTTCCGTTATTGCTGCTGGATTGGCCGTAGGGCTTGCTTCTATTGGACCTGGCGTTGGTCAAGGGACTGCTGCAGGTCAAGCTGTAGAGGGTATCGCGAGACAGCCTGAGGCAGAGGGAAAAATACGAGGTACTCTATTGCTTAGTCTAGCTTTTATGGAAGCTTTAACCATTTATGGATTGGTTGTAGCATTAGCACTTTTATTTGCGAATCCTTTTGTTTAATTTTACAAATAAAAAAATACCTATTTTATTGCCCTGGACCTGTCCTTTGCTTTTCAAATTAGATCCAAATTTCACTCATACAATTCCTTATTCGTTGATAAAATAACCTACGGGAAGGGTTGATTTGCAGATGAGGAATTAGCAGACCTACTCACTTTCATCCTTCCCGTCCGTAGTCCAAAGGAAATTCCTTTTCTCAGGTCTTGCAACAATCAAGGGATAGTTCATACTTTATAACTCTAGTATTTTTTGACTCGATTTCAAAAAAAGAAAAGAATAAATAAAACAGAGGCGCAAGGTGATCAAAAATAACTCTGATCGATTTTTAGTCTATCTATAAGAGGAGATTATATGAAAATGTAACCGATTCTTTCCTTTCTTTAAATACTGGCCGCCTGCTGGGAGTTTCGGATTGAATACCGATATTTTAGCAACAAATCCAATAAATCTAAGTGTAGTTATTGGAGTATTTAACTTATTTGGAAAGTGAGTGGGTGTGAGTTGTTTATTTCAAGAATAAGCTGGATCCAACCAGCTGTACCTTTTCCACTATAACTCGGAAAGGAGGGTACATGATCTCGCGAATTACTTCTTAAGAAATTCTATGTAAGAACCACAGCATTTCGTGATTCATTGGCAAATTGACTTTGATTCTCTAACAACCAAGAAGGGGGCTGTTAAGATGGTTAAAACAAACTGTTTGAAGTCTAGACGCGCGGCAGTATGGTACTCTTTCTACCACTATGTTAATAGAGTATGTTAATAGAGAGGCGGTTTTTCTTTGAAAGATAAAGAAACCTTTTATCGATATAGAACACTCATCTCGATAAAATGATTTGAGCTACCTATCTATTTGAAAAGAAAAATGGACATTTGCTGAATCGACGACCTATACCTTATGTATATAATGTATATAAGAAAGAAGAATTTTTGGATTTGAACTGAAGAAAAAAAAAGAAACAACTTTGCTGACAATTCCATGTTTTTGATTTTGTCAGAAGAGTCCACCAAGTATTTTGGTTTTGCATTAGATTTGTTTTTTTTTTCAAATTTTTTGACTAGGAATAAAGAAGGGAGGATAGGCTCATTACATTCATAAAAAAGCTATGAGAATTTATCCTAAGTAATTGAGCGTGAGAGCCAAATGAATGGAAAGATTCATGTTTGGTTCGAAGGATTATGGATGTTTTAAAATGAACGAAAAGGTAATCTACTTTCATTAAGTGATTTATTAGATAATCGAAAACAGAGGATTTTGAATACTATTCGAAATTCAGAAGAACTGCGTGGGGGAGCCATTGAACAACTGGAAAAGCTCGGACTCGCTACGGAAAGCCGAAATGGAAGCAGATCAGTTTCGGGTGAATGGATATTCTGAGATAGAGCAAGAAAACGGAATTTGATTAATTCAACTTATAAGACTTTGGAACAATTAGACAATTCCAAAACGAAACGATTCAGTTTGAACAGCAAAAGGCGATTAATCAAGTCCGACAACGGGTTTTCCAACAAGCCTTACGAGGAGCTCTAGGAACTCTGAATAGTTCTTTGAACAACGAATTACATTTCCGTACAATTAGTACCAATATTGGCATGTTGGGGCGATGAAAGAAATAACCGATTAGTCTTTCACTCTAGGCATTATTTTTTCTTTTCAAAAAAATGAAGAAAACTCATGGTAACCCTCCGAGCAGACGAAATTAGTAATATTATCCGTGAACGTATTGAACAATATAATAGAGAAGTCAAGATTGTAAATACCGGTACCGTACTTCAAGTGGGCGATGGTATTGCTCGTATTCATGGTCTTGATGAAGTAATGGCTGGTGAATTAGTTGAATTTGAAGAAGGTACAGTGGTATTGCTCTGAATTTGGAATCAACTAATGTCGGTGTTGTATTAATAGGTGATGGGTTGATGATACAAGAAGGAAGTTCTGTAAAAGCAACAGGAAGAATTGCGCAGATACCAGTGAGTGAGGCTTATTTGGGTCGTGTTATAAATGCCTTGGCTAAACCTATTGATGGTAGGGGTGAAATTTCGGCTTCTGAATCTCGATTAATTGAATCTCCGACTCCAGGTATTATTTCACGACGTTCCGTATATGAGCCTCTTCAAACCGGGCTTATTGCGATCGATTCGATGATCCATATAGGACGCGGTCAGCGAGAATTAATTATTGGGGACAGACAGACCGGTAAGACAGCAGTAGCTACAGATACGATTCTCAACCAACAAGGTCAAAAAGTAATATGTCTATATGTAGCTATTAAAGGGCATCTTCTGTCGCTCAGGTAGTAAATACTTTACAAGAAAGGGAGCTATGGAATATACTATTGTGGTAGCCGAAATGGCGATTCCCCTGCTACATTACAATATCTCGCTCTCATACAGGAGCCGCTTTGGCTGAGTATTTTATGTACCGTAAACAACACACTTTAATCATTTATGATGATCCCTCCAAACAAGCCCAAGCTTATCGCCAAATGTCTCTTCTATTACGAAGACCGCCCGGTCGCGAAGCTTATCCAGGGGATGTTTTTTATTTGCATTCAAGACTTTTGGAAAGAGCTGCTAAATTAAGTTCTAGTTTAGGTGAAGGAAGTATGACCGCCTTACCAATAGTTGAAACTCAATCGGGAGATGTTTCCGCTTATATTCCTACTAATGTAATTTCCATTACGGATGGACAAATCTTTTTATCCGCTGATCTATTCAATGCTGGAATCAGACCTGCTATTAATGTGGGTATCTCCGTTTCCAGAGTGGGGTCTGCGGCTCAAATTAAAGCCATGAAACAAGTAGCTGGAAAATTAAAATTGGAACTGGCGCAATTTGTAGAATTAGAAGCCTTTGCACAATTTGCGTCAGATCTTGATAAAGCCACCCCAATCAATTGGCAAGAGGTCAACGATTACGTGAATTACTTAAACAATCCCAATCAGCCCCTCTCGCAGTAGAAGAACAGGTAATCACTATTTTTACCGGAACAAATGGGTATCTTGATTCATTAGAAATTGGACAGGTAAGGAAATTTCTTGTTGAATTACGTACTTACTTAAAAACCAATAAGCCTGAGTTCCAAGAAATCATATCTTCTACTAAGACATTTACGGAGGAAGCACAAGCCATTTTGAAAGAAGCCATTCAGGAACAAACGGACCGCTTTCTACTTCAGGAACAAGCCTAAATAAATTACTCACTTTTATCTTAACCAAGAAGTCAAGCGTCTCGGATTCAATTGTGCAAAAGCATTTCTTACTTGGAAATACAAAAATAGATGGAAAAAATTACGTCCAATAGGATTTTGGAACCTATACCAAAGGTTTAGAAGACCTCTGTCTATCCATTAGACAATGGACGCCATTCATTCCGATTTTTCCTATTCTTGTTCTGATTGAAAACAAAGAATAGGGATTGTATATATGAGAAAATTTTTGAAATTCACATTCAATGATCTATTGATCTGAATCATAAACTATATTATCTATATAGTTATATAGAAGAATGAATAGAAGCTCTGACAGAATATTTTGGAAAGGGAAAAATAAGCGGTAGCAGGGAATCAGAACCCCGCATCGTTAACTTGGAAGGCTAGGGTTATAGTCAGACGCTCAATTCAGCCTTTTGGACGTCTCTCTAATTCAAAACCGAACATTAGAAACTTTGAGTTCACCACCGGCTCCCTTTATGGAAATGGAAAATGAGTAAATTCTTAGATGTAAGATGAACAAAATTATACCCATAACACCTACGTCTGCTTAGTTGCCCCGAATACAAACAAATGAATTGCTTTCTAGATGATCCTTCTAGAAGGAATTCTAACAATCCTTCTAGGGTTCCTTCGTTCTCTATTTCTATTTAAGAAAGGATCCCCTAAGGAAAAGGGTTTTTGTTTTCCACCGAGCTAAAACAATACAGTTGATGCCTCTAGTAAACCAAAAGTCATCAAAGTTGAGTAGTTATTTTGCTTCCGTTTATTTTCTTCTTGCAAAAGAAAGCTGGAAGATTTAGTTAGATGAAATTGACTTTCTAGCTTGATCCATGGATCCTTTACTCATACTTATTCGATTGGAAGTCTAGATCCAAACCAAAAATTCAATTTCATCATCCAACCTTTTCCCTTTATAAATAAAAGAACTCGTGGATACAAATTACGAGAATGTGTACTTTTTTTCTGAATTTCTTATTGAGAGAAGGATCCAATCCTTTAAGAAATAAAGTTTGATCGGAATATGAAAAACCGAGACCCTTTAACTTTTGCATATTAATAGATCGAGTCAATTTCTACTATCAAATGGCACCCATAAAGGATTATTGTGAGCATAAACGGACCTTGTCGATTCAAGAGATTTCATGAATGGATCGTCAAAGAATCTCATCAAAAAACAAGAGGTTTATTTCTACGAGGGAGATTAAATGGACTAAGTTTGATAGATACGAATCATTAAAAACACTAAAAAAATGAATTGTGGAAGACTCAACAATGTTTTTTTTAGTTCGGAAAATGAAAATCGAACAATAATAAAGAATGTAAATAGGTTTTCTTCTTTATTGTTCTTGCTTTAAGCTAAAAGATTCAATTGAATAAATTGAATAAAATTTTCAAATCATATGTAAGAGAAAAATTCTTTATTTCCAATTTGTTGGAACAAAAAAAGGGCCCGGTCTGGTCAGTATCCCGCCGGGCCATCAAAGGAAGGGCCTTTCGAACAAAATGAACACAAAACAAAAGGCGCGCTGAGCCCCTCCTGTGAATAAGGGAAATTCGGATTGTAGATCTCCCTCTCTATATATCTAATTCTGATTTGTAGATCTCTCTCTATATATATAATAGAATAGAGAAAGGCGAGAAAAAAGGACGGACTCGTTACATTATGTGTAACGTAGTATTTACCTTTTTAAATTGGGGGTGAGGGCTGTGTGGACTAACGCGTCGGATTGCTAATCCGTTGTACGAGTTTTTCGTACCGTGGGTTCGAATCCCTCTCTTTCCTTTTCGGTTGATGACTTGATTTATTTTTTTTTCGATTTTGAAATCTTAGTTAAACGTGGAATGTGGAATAGATAAAATCCTGCTAAAATTCGAAAATAAACCAAGAAAAAAACTTTGGATTTTATTCTTCACGTCCCGGATTTCGTCCCGGATCATTAGATAGGAATCCAAAAATAAAGAGAGAGACAAAAAAGATCACTACGGTATAAACAAAGAGTTTCAGAGTAAGCATTGCACAATCTCAAGATAGTTTTTGAAAAAAAAGAATAGATCTTCCATTTTTCTACCACATATTTTGAAACCAAGAAATCGTATTTTTTTCATTAAAAATACTTTCCTATTCAAATTAGATGTTGTGGGAGACCCTAATGGGTTAGGGTCTTTCCTGGAAATGAATAAAGGATTTAAAATGAGGAAATACGGGTAAACCAGAGTTTTGGCGACTATCAATAATTTTAGTGTCCGAATCTAAGGTTCAGACTATCTGATTTTTGCAGTTGTTAGTAATTTTTCGCGAAAATCATGCATTCATTTTCTAGGATATTTTTTATTAAAGATTTCATCGAAAACTTACAGCAGCTTGCCAAACAAAAGCTAAGAGCAAAAAACAAAGGGATGACACATAATATCTACGATTGGATTCAAAAAAGCATAGGCTTCAGGCAATTTGCGAAGAAGAAAAAGGACTCAAATAAAGGGCAGAATTACATTACAGATCAAACTTGCAGTATTAAAGCATAGCAGACATTTTGTTCTTGGAGATAATTGCAATTTGATTGAGTTTTGAGATACAGAGAAAAAGGAAGAAAGTCGGTGATGCGGGTATACACAGTAAATCCTTCTTTCTTTTTCTTTGAAATCCATCCAATCAAAAATCCTCCAATTCTCAAGGAGAATAGAAGGATATCACACTTTCATGTTGAATATCTTAATTTGAATTCTATGTAATGATCAATAGAATTCAATTATATTCTATTATAGATAGATAATATCTATAATCTAGAATAATATATCAAAATCCTAATCACCAGTATATTCTATAGATATATGAGATCTTTGGACTGGAGTTGACAAAATCAATAACAAGACTATTGTTTTTAGTGTGTGAATTTAAATGAAATGGGGCGTGGCCAAGTGGTAAAGGCAACGGAGGTTTTGGTCCCACTTATTCGGAGTTCGAATCCTTCCGTCCCAGAGCATATCCATTTTTTTGGTATTTCGTGTTTAGTTCAAATGCAGAGTTGAAATCGATGAAATGATTGGGGTGAAATTGGTTTATCTTTATCCCCTATTTTTTTTGCACTTTATGAAAAGATTAGTATTAATATATTAACCAAAATCCATTTAAAATGAAGAAATGTTTAGCTTATCTATAGGGTTTTTGGTTATATGGTACGTGTCGTTTTAGTTCAATCACAAGAATGGAATTTCTAGAGTTCAAAGAAAGTAGAAAGAGGGAATCTATTCTATATCAATCACTTGAAGATGAAGATTCAAAACGTTATTTGTTTATATTTATAGATTCTAAATTTCTACTCCTTTTCTATTCTATTTTATCTAAAAATAGATTTAGGTATATTCTAAAGACAAATAAATTTCTATATTTCAGAAATTTACACATAAAGATGCTAGAACATTTAGACAATTACAACAATGACTATTCAATGAATGATGAACATTCAATTACATTGAAATTCATAAATAAGAGGAATTTATGGTAAAATTCTTCGTTAAAAAATTGAGAAGCAACGGTGACTCTGAAGGATCTATACACCTTGTGGATCTCAGTTCCCATCATTTTCCATGAATTATCTAAGAATTGAGAATATGAATAATATTAGTCTTCGACTAATTTTTTAAAGCAACTTCTAAATACATAGTAAAGTAAAAAGATGATCCATCAAAGTAAATCAAACTTGTTCATCAAATCTGAAAGCAAACGTGAGGAATATCTTCTATGATTCTTTTAATCAACAAGGTATCTTTGTTGTTTTGGAAAATAGAAAGAAGTCAGTTCAAAACAACGTTTTTCAAAATAAGATACAAGGAAATTGACCGTTTGAAACTCGCTTTGATTCACGAATTCAATCTGTCCGTAAACTTTAATCAACATTATAAGCTTAAGAGAAAGTAAAGTAAAATGAAATTGACTAAGATATCAAACAAGGATTGTTTGAATGGTTTCTTTTATTTTCTTCCTGCAAATCAAGAATCTAAATCTATGAACTTTTATTAGAAGACCACATAAATGAAATTGACTAAAGATTGAATTCTTTGAAATTTCTAAGAGTTATGAAGCAATGCTTTTCTTTTTCTTCCCGTGAAAAAAACTGAAATCATAGTATAGTTTTTTGTTATAGGTCTTTGAATTTTCATTGATTTATAGAATATTCGAATTGTTATTAAAGAAACTTCAAATTCTAACTCAAATTATCTTTACCAATGTACTTTTAGTTCATCTCCTCAAAAATATCATGACACACTCATGATTGAACAATCGTTCTTTGATTATCTAGAATTTCGATCTTGTCTCGAAATAAACAAAAAATCTATTTTTCATGATCCAATCAAAACCGAAAGAAAACTTTCTATACTTATTCCATCTTGGAAATTTGAAAGTCCACCTATCAATCTTCATAAATTTAGTTTTCGCATACGAATAAACGAGAATTAAAGCTAAATTGCTGCGAATTATAAAAAAAACGAAATCTTTGTTCTTTTCATTGATCCTATACAATTCACTGATTTTATCAGACGCTTATCCATCTCTGAAATGGTTATTTAGATTCATTCTTTTTCTTCCATTTTCTTTTTAAAATCTGTTTCTATATTCAATTGATGAAATGAGATTAGTTCCATCAGATGTGTTGAATACTATTTTCATTCTATAACATTCATTTCAATGCATTTTTCGGTGAGTCGATGAGATCTCCAGATTTTTTGAATGATATTTTTTTATAAAATTGAAATGACTGATCTCAGCGAATTAATTCAATCTATGAACAAAATGAAGTCCGTCATTTTATAATGCAATTCAAATGAATGATTTTATTGAGAATGAAGTTCATTGAATGAATAAAATCATCTTGATTGATTTTTTTCATTATAGACTAAAATCAAACTTTTGTTGTTCTTAATTATAATATCGATCTAATGTGAAAGTAACTAGAGTTTAAGATATTGATGTTATTTCGAGTGGATCAAATAAGACTGAATGTTCTGTGAGACCGCGATTCTGATTTGAAAGGTGGAAAAATCTTGACCAATGGAAAGTTGAAATATTCATTTATAAAGGTGAAATTTTTCCGAAATACAAAAGAAAAAATAAAATATGGCCCCTCAATTTTATTATTTGAAAGACAACCAGCTTTTGAGTGAAAAATTTCCTGGTATTTTGATTAGTCGATGGTGGCATTTGATCAAAGGCATTTTTGGATCAGAATTAGACTATTGGCATTCTGATAATTCCGAATACTTGTTTTAAGAAGCAGTATATTTGATAACGAATCTTCCGAAATCAAATTTGAAATTGAGGAAAAAATAAAAGATTTAACCATCTTCTTATTTCATGAAAAAGATCAATGTGTTCAAAATTAAGAAAGGGCAGAGAATCTGATTCTTTTCGAGGAAAATCGATTCTTCTTAGTAGAATAAGAGAAAGGTTTTTGGTATCGTACATGTAGTAAACAGATAACCCATTTCTTTCGATTTCCAATCGAATTTTTGTGATGAAAATGATTTGAAGGATTTTTAAAGTTTTCAGGCAGATTCTCGAAGGACTGGTGTTCATCCACTCAGAGGTGTACTTTCATTTGCTTATGGCATCTGCCTGCGTTTCTGACGAATATGCAGTTCTGGATAGAAAACATAGTTTTACTCATTTATTCTGACCATTTCAAACATTTCTTTAGAAGAGAAGAGATGCCATAAGTGCAGATACATCCATGATTAGTGAAATCATGTTCAAACCTTCGCTATTGGGTAAAGAGAGCTTACATTATTATTATTTCTTAACGAGTATTGAGTACTGTAAGCAGGAAGAAATCCATTCAGAAATTCAATAAGATGCCTCAAAGATTATTTATAATTTATTTATGAATGTTTTAGATACGTGAAACAAAATCTTTTCATTCTACGTAATAACTTGTTTGATGAACCTTCATTGTGAAGGCTTCTTCAACAATACATTCTGGGATCTTAATGATGATCGACGATCTTGAGTTCAGAATACTATTATGTGAGAGAATAGAAAATTCTGGTTCAATAAGGTATGTCTTCTATATAAATATATATGTCGAATTTGAGAAAAACTTGATTGGTATTTTCGTTTTAAAATAAATTGGAAAAACATTCAAGAAGGATTCTTCTTGAACGAAAGACGATTTGCGACTGAAAACATGTCCTCTGCCAACCTCTTTTCTTTGCTGAGGCACCTATGTTGAATGACCTCTTGAGAATGGCAATTCAATTCAAGAGACAGGATAATTTTATGCAATTTATCGACAACAAATTATGTAACCATTATGAAATGGAATAAATGGAAATATTTGATTTCATGTATTTTATTTTCAGATCCACGAGTGAATATTCCAGACTAAATTTATATAAATCATTACTTCTTGAATGCTGGGAAGGCGCAGAAATGAAAGCTGATACTTCTGCAATTTTGTAATGGTGAAAGAAATCAGTTTCAATGCTGAAACACAAAAGTACTTCAGTACTGTTTTTTGAAATATAACTCAGAATTTTGGGAAGAATTTCTGTTTGAGAATAGTCCTTCTATGACTTTGAAAGCTTTTCGAAATGTTGAGCCTAGAAATGGAAAAATTGAAAATTTGGATATATATTTAGCACAATGATCTGGCTAATAAAAATAAAAAATATCAGACTTGAAGTTAATAGATTTCTCAGCTTTACTAAAAAATCTGAAAGGCCCATTATCAATGAATTATGTAATGAAACATACTGGTCAAGAGTATTCCACTTTTTATAAGAAAGGAAATTCAGATATAGGGAAAGCTAGTTATGAAATGCAAGCCCGGTTTTGAATTTCAAATCTAAATATATGAACATTACTATAAAACTAATTCGAATTTCAAGAAACAATTTATTCTAAATTAAAATAGCCTTTATGAAATAGATTGATGAGATGAATAGTCTAGGTAGTTGGATTCATTTTGATATCGAAATATAGAAATCAAATTATAAATAAGCCTTAGCATTTTCTATTATGATGAAACGATAGTGCAATAGCCTAAATGAGAATATTTTGAATAATTATAACATAAATTATTTTCTCAAGATTTACCATATCATTTTTCTCGAGTAACAGAACAAGCGAAAGCGAAAGCCTCGTTTCTTTGAGGTGAGGTACCAGCTGAAACCGTCTTTACATCAGGATGGTTTGGTGTTTTGATGATCCCTATTGGCAAGCAAATCTAGATATTTATTATTGCCCTTTTTGCTCCAGTAGATATTGATCGTATTCAGGGACCTGTTTCTTATCTCTGACTTTACGGAAAAATAATTCATTATTCATTCCACAGTTAGAGAGATCGGTTGCTACTTTACCCAATTTGGGGAAATCATCTGATTGAATCTGTTATAATGCAGTGTGTGTCCTCATGTGAAAGTTCAACTTTTTACTTTAGTTTGTTCATTGCATGGGTCGTGAGTGGGGAACTTAGTTTCCGTCTATATGCGACCTTTA